>APFE031134813.1:0-12793 GCA_000404065.3 Pinus taeda
TAGACTGCTGATGCATTTTACCTGGGTAAGGATGATGAACATCCCTTACTTCATGTGCCGAAACATAGAGAGGATGACCAACCTTGTGCAGCACAAGACCCCTTAGCAATAGTTCAACAGTATTTACCATTTTGCTCTCATCAAAATTGTGGTGGTTCATCAGCTTGGATTACAGGGCATTACTTGGGATGATTTCATCTCTCGTGAATTTTTCAGAGCTTCACAGGGACCTTTAGAGGTTGAGCATGAGATAGGTGGATCTTCCTATTAGCATGAAAGCCATGAGACTCACACTGCTACTATGCCAGTTTTCATTACTTATCAAAAGTGCACTAGACAATTATTTGTAGCAACAAAGCGAGTGTTATCTCCACTTGGGGTGGAAGGGGCCTCGCTTCTGACATCCGAACCATAGGTATAGGACAAAGGCAAGAGGCCAATGCAGGATGAGGGGCCTTCTGGTGAGTGAGAGACTGACTTCATTCTCATTCAGGATGATGTTATAGATGTGGGCCCGCAAAGTGCAAAACTCAAGGAAATCATCCAAGAGCAGCAGATAGAAATCAAAGCCTTGTCCCTCAACTTGGAGAGGGCTAACTGGATCATAAAATACTTGGAGCAGAGGAATAAGCAGCTTGAAGATCAGCAAGCAATCATGGAGTTACAAAACATCCGGGAGAATTGCCAAGCTGCCCAAAGGAGGAGGATTGAATTCACTTCATTGAAGCAAGAGATTAATGATGATCGAGAGTCTTGGCTTGAAAGAGCCAACATCCACTTGGAGAGACTGCTGGACAAGGCCGATAGGGACAAAGCATTGCTGAGACACATGGCTTTTCACTACATGGCACGGAACAAGGTTTGCAAGGCACGAATAAGGAATTTAAAGGCAAAAGTAAGGAAGGCATCCAAAAGGCAAAAGAGGCAAAAAGAGCATGATCGACTCTGAATATTGGCCGAGGTATCCTTGTTCCATCATAGCTCTTGATAGAGAAGGTCTAGCCCAAATTTGAAGAAATTTGGAGCAATTTTTGCATTTTGAAAATTTTTGCACTAAAAAACAGTGTTTTCCTCCCTATGTGTCGCGCCACGTGGCGTGCGCTTTTGCTAGGGAGCTCCAAATTACAAAAACTTTGCATTTTTCGATTTGGCATAAAAAATTATGGTTTCTTGTTCACGACCAATAAATTTGGGCAAGTTTTGGGCCCTCAAAGAGGTCAAAAACACTCAAAAAATGACCTCACTGCCCCTATTTTGACACACAGGAAGCAGCCTTGGGAGATTGGATTTTTGGAGGGGCAAATGGACACAAAATCCAGAGATTTGACTTGGGTTGGAAAGTATACAAATAGGGCTTTCCAACGAGATATCATGAGATCAATTTGGACTTCGGGAAGGGCCTCAAAATCAGATCCAAAGTTTCATTATGCATAGAGAATCAGGGGCGGCGCATAGAGGAAAAATTGCTAGTTTGACCCAGTTTTCCTCTATTTTTCATCCAGTTTTTCCTAGTTTGACTTTTTACTTTTCTAATGGAAAATATATGATGTAATTTGATAAACATTGATGGATCATGATGTAAATATGTTGGATTGGTACTTGTAGAGGTAGATTCATCAGTTTAGAAGTAGTTTCAAACTGAATGAATCAGTTTCCTTGTTTCTAGAGGCATGCTGTTATGTTACCTAGATTCCAGTTCTCAGTTTAGGATCAGTTGGATACCTAGAGGCAAGGAGAAGCTATGTTTGTCTATATTATGTTGTTTTTCAATCATTAGCATGGTTGGACTCTTGAGAAAGCCTTGAGCTTCATTGTACATTCATATTTTCATTTTGGCTAAGGAATTGAGACTAGGGTTTGCAACACTCTTTGGGATTCATGTGGCAATTTTTCTTGGTACGGTGCTTCTCTTTGTTATTGTGATTTTTTTTTATGTATGACATTATCTATCTTATGTCTTCTGAACTAAACAAACAAGAGTGTAAGTAGAATACATTGAAAATGCAATGCTCTACTTGAAGTTTTCTTTAGTTGTTTGATGTTTTCAGCTGTTTGGGGAGGATTCATGATTGCCCTTGCCCTCTTCAACACCTCACCTATCTTTTCCCTCCACCTCATTCAATTTTAAGTGCCAAAATGATTGCCTACCTTGCCCCATCGAGATCCCTGCAGGACTGTGCCTCATTCCCCGCACCCAAAACCTGCCTTCTTAACCAAGCCAATAACTCATCAATTCATTCAAAAAACCTCTTGCACACATATACCTAGCCTAAAATCAGAAGATATTTCAGTCATCTCAAGCCCCATAGATCATCATTCGTTGAGTTTACCCAGAGAGAGCCCTCTCCTGTGCTCGTAGAGCTAGTTACGAGGCTGAGTGTGGTTTGATGTGGACCTAGAAGCTTACCTTTTCAGCCTGAGGTAAATCTAGGCTCTAATAGAGTGATAGTGTTGGATGTGCACAAACATCCAATAGCCTTGGCCGATGCTACCAAAGTATATGCCGAAGCCACTAGCTCAAGTGTTCACTTTCTAATAGCTGAGAATGAGAAAATGGATGAGGAACTATAGACGACCAAGCAAGGAGGAGAGTTGGTGACAACGTCTGCTTGAGTTGAACTGAAGAAGGCAATACTAGATGAAGTATTGTTCCTTGACACAATTATGTGAGTGTTGTATTCAAATTTTGGTACCATGCATAAGGCATTCGTCCATCTTAATGGATGGCAGCATCAATGTGCTAGAAGAGCACGTATCTTGTTGAATGTGCATGCTTCTGTTGATTACATGCAAACATGGATGATGAGATACAAGGGAGCCCCGCTTCACTTGCCTAAGATGATGAAGCCTATAGTAGTCGAGCTGAAGGCATGTATCCTAAGTTAGATTCGGAACTATGAAGAGCTCCCACAGATCATCACTAGTCTATAGGCTTCCCATGCATGTGTATTCAAGAGTATGGATGTTGTGGTGCATGCACATGCGATCCCATCTATTGGGACTCTCACCCAAGCGAAGACAAAGGCACAGGTCCAACTAGATCTTGACTAGTACTTTGACGAGTTGATGCGCATAGCCACTAGCCCAGAGTTGCCAATCAATGCAGACATCATTCACAAGTGTGTTGCTGGTTCGACCACATTGAAGACAATGATGCACATGCTTTCAGACGAGTTGGACAAAGGGGCCCGAGCAGTGTACCTGAATGCTATGGAGGCAAGAGTCAGGTTCTAGAAACTTGTCACCTTGGAGTACATGGACACCATCACGGACTATCGATCTTGGCATTAGTTTGCTACTGTTGACCACAAGGAGGACGTTGAAGAGTTGGACTTCCATGATTGTTCGAGATATAGTGATGTTTAGCATGGCTTGCTCAAGCCATTTTGTCTCACATGGGTACATTTGCATTGTAATGTAACATCTTTTCAAGTGTAAGTCAATTGTCGATAGTTGGATGTAACAATCATAGAGTAGATGAAGAGTCATGAGGATAGGTGAATTGTCACAAGGGGGAATTTCAAGGGTCACCCCACCCTTTGCTATAAATAGTCCCTCATAACTCATTCTAAATGCTTTTGGTCAGCCAAGCTTCCGATAAGACTATCTTGGAGAGAGCTTGGAAAGTATTGTAACACACCTTGGCTTCTCCATTGCGCAAAGCTTGTACATCTCTTTAGAGGAGAAGGTGGTTGTGGCTGTAATGTTCGGCTGTCGGAACTAGTGGTTGGACATGGATTTATTGTATGATTGGAACTCACACTTCTTAATATAACAAGAGCCAACATGTTTCATGCATATGTTGTATTGTATTCTATGCGATCTAGTTCACTCTAAATGATATATGTATTTGTTTTCTTACACATGCATGTATAGCTATTTGTGTATGTATGTATGAATGTTTCTGAAATGTGTCATTGGTTTAACCATAACTTTAGATTTCTAACTAAATTTCTTTGCATGTTGTGATGCATCTTTGCTCGTGTGTTCCCTTCTTAACTCCATGCGATCACAGGTTTCCAAGGGGTGCACTTATCTCAACCCCCCTGTGTTAGAAGCTCTCATGCACCTTCCTTGGCTCACTGCATCTGTCACACCCTTGCTACCAACATAGTTATCTTACTTGCCTCTGTATGAAATCACGGTCAAGGCATTACCGTACGACCCACTACTGGGACTCCTACACCAAATTTTCTGAGGCCTAATTGGGAATTCTTACCGGGGAGATCCCTTGACATGTTGGCGGGTCCAACACAGTCGAAATTTATGGTGCTAGAAGGAGGGCTAGATGACAAGTTGTGTCCTCTCATCTTGTTTTGAACCTTTGTATATCTATAATGGATTCTTGCACTCTTCTTGCTCCGCGATGTTTTTTGAATCAAGAAGATGTCACCATCATGAGGGAGTTTTTCGATCCTTGTCCACTTACACGTATGATGGTGAAGGAAAAGTGGCCTGGTCTGAGTTCTTACATGACTTTCTTCCGATGCTTCATGAGGAAGATGGATGTTCTGACGAATAGGCCAGTTTTTTGCTTGCATACACACTTCGCGAATATCCACATCAGTAGTTGTGCTGCCTACTGGCTGACATTGTGTACTCACTTGAGCACTTTTGTGATCTCATTGAAGACACTGTTGAGCTAATTTATTAACACAATTAACACAAGTATTCATTATCAATCTAGGTTTGTAAAACTTGGAGGCATGTCCACATTGAATGGATATCAGATGTAGCCAAGCTTAGAAGATAAAATATAAGGAATTAAGGAAGTGCATATTACAAATATAAATCTATTTAAACAATTTCTAATTCACTTCTTCAATGTATGTGAGATGAAGTGGCTCTTAACTTAAGAGATCTATTTGTGTCCTTCTTCTACAATATCGCTTAATGAATAGAAATAAAAAATCATTAATTAACAACAGCTCAAGATGCATGAATAAACAATGAAGGAGACTCCTAAATTAAGAGATATTTGGTATTCCTCATCACAATTCACTCATCATTATGCTATTTTTAGAAAACTAAAATTGTATAAAACTGCTTAAACACACTAAAGATGAATTCTAGTTTTGATCCATTAATTCAACAAAAGGAGAATTCAACTTGAATACTTTGTTGTCCCTTATTATCAAAGTGATAAACAAACTAAGAGTCATCAGCAATATAAATCATTACACATCAATTCAGGTAAGATAATTTGAAACAAAACAAGTAAATAACTCTAAAGCAACTAGTACATGAAAAATAAGCTAGTTTAACAATGAAGTGTACTTAGCTTGGAGTGAGGGCCCTTCACCCTCGCCTTGCACACTTGAGGATGGTATCAACTACTGAAACTTCAGTCACTTATCAACAACAATGAACAACAAAAATTGAAGTAGAACAAGTTCTTCAAATTAACTTCAAATATTCAAATGTCTCAGCATAAAAGTATACAAAAACTACATACATAAGCCTTCAAAGTTTTGGCTTTAAATAGAAGATCATGAAACAAATCGATATAAAGTCTCTCTAACAACTCTATCTACTCATACCCATTTATCCAAGTTGAATCCATCCAATCTATCACTAAAAATATGGACAATCCCATGAAATCATAAAACTTCCCTATTTCCTAGGGATTTTTTGGATGACTAGTCCTGTTTGACTAGCTTTGATTGGGCCTGTTTTAGCTTGTATTGTCTGAACCAATTGGAGTTAGTTCAGTCCTAGTTCCCAACCTTCCATTCACGTATCTAGCTTGAGCCCAGGTGTCCTGCAAGTACTACATCCATATAGATATTACGGGAATTTCGGATTCTATCCAAAAATTGCACTTGAAATTCAATTTTCATAAAAATGTCTAGAAATTGCAAAATTAAAATTAAATACCTAAATGTGTATAAAATACATAAAATGAGGTGGATGTGATGGAAAATGGATGGATAATATAAGATTTAAGTAAGTTTCCTTAAGCAAAAATGGACCAAAAATGAGGGCTAACAGACACTTTCTATCATTTTGATCTAGGCCATCTTGGCCAAAAACTGTTACAACAATGGAAGGCTCCGAATGAATCGACTATGGATTTTTGGCAGCACTTCTGTGATTTACAGTTTCAAGCTCCAAAGAGCGAGATGAAATATTTCTATATTTGGGACAAATTCGACTATTTTGTTAAGAAATCTACTCGTCCCAAGAAGAAGTTTGAAATCAAGCCTCGCTCAGCATTCTTTAGTGATGAATATCTACAATCTCAAACGGATGTGGTCACTGTCACAGGTGACTGTTCACCATCCCCTCATCAAATAGCTCCACCACTGCAGAGTGATGTTGAGGATCATGCTCACACACCTATTCAACTGTCACATCCTCCCAACATCACTTTGCTTAATTTTCACGCAGATTTGGTTATGATTCCATCAAGTTATCATATGCATTTTGTTCCATAACCTCCATCTTCGCACTTAGTTGTTCCTCCCAATGATACTCTCTTGTGTTCTTCCATTCCGGACTCTACACTTTTTGTGAATGAGGAACAAGCCACTGACGGAGTTGGTGTTGCACAACCAACATGCGCTTTCATTCATGAAGAGTATGACTGGGAGCTTGATCATCCACACTGGGCGAAGGATGACTCCCTTCCGTCCGACCCCACTCCATTCTTTCCTGACATCTTTGGTGAACCTACCATGCATGATTTCACATGTGTATCTTCATATATGGATGCACCCATTGTTGATCACTTGCACGACACACTGGATGTTAGTCTATCATCCGAAAACGGAGAGGATAAGTTATTCATTGAAGATCCTCTTGATTTTTCATCTTCCTTTTCCAGAAACACAGAGGATGAATTTGTCTGATTTTCATCTACCCCTTTGTTTGATTCATCAGATCATGAGGATGCCAATGAAATCATTGATTTTTTTTATCATGGCTGTCATGATCCATTTACTTCCATATTCGATCATGACCATTATTCTTTTGTAGTTGACTTTTCGAAGCCACTAGTTTATGATGATCTATCTAACGATGAAGTTACAACACCCAATATTGTCGAGGCACTTCAGTCTGAGTTGATGGTTATGTCAAGCCCTTGCTGTCCTGAGATTAGTTTTTCTTTCGATCCAAAAATTGTTCAATCACCTGAGACTCCTCATCACTCATTTGTATGAATTGAAGATCAATCTCACACATAGATCATGCTTCCTCCACTCGAACTACGCAATCCCATCACTCATGCATTGGAGGAATCTTATATTGCAAGCACACATGCATGACGCAAGTTATATTTACCTCTTTTGTTTACTTGCGTGTCAGATTTAAGAATGTGCATATGCTTTGAAGCTACATGCAGTGTCACACAACACCATAACAAGTCCATGGACTGCTCATCATGAAATTGCACTCACATATGTCTTGTGGGTGCTTTGAAACACGAAGTGTGGTTATCTTCATTGTTATATCTTTCTTGGCTGTTGCTTCGCACAACTGGGTTGCTCACGAACCAAGCCTTCACCACAAATGGGTCAACCAATGTGCTGGTGGCTACATTGGAAATATCACTTCACATGATGAGGCCCATGCACCGTTAGTTTAGGAGTAGGAGTAGTGTTTTCTTTCAGTTGTTTGCTTACTTTGTTTGTTTGTTTGTTTGTCTGCTTTGTTAGCTTACTCGCTTTGCTTTCACTTTTGCTTCTTCTTCCACTTTGCTTCGTTGTTGTTTGTTTGTTTTGTTTGTAGGTTGGTTTCGCATGAAACCATGTATGACTCTTGAAACAAGCTAGGTGAAGTACAAGAGGCCTTGTCCAGCTATCACTACTTGGTTATCTGTCATACTGCCTCTGTGTGAAAAACTTGTTACTTTTAGTCCATGATACGGTGATGGAAAATACATATTGTGCGAAGTGAACCTTGGTGAAAACACAACGCTTGCGCGCTAACTAGTGTCACCTACTCTAGTTGGTTGTTTTTTGGGTTAACCCTTGTCAGCCCAGTCACATAGAATAGGCTGAGGGGGAAAACCTTAACATGCATGTTAGAGGTATAATAAACTACTTCTCTATTGGAACAACCTCTTCTTCTCTCAAAAAGTTGGGATCCCTCTTCTGCCTCTAAAATGAATAAGTGCTATGCACATTTATAAAAATGAAAATGAAAAATATGAAAGTGAAAATTTTCAAAATGAAAAATGAAAAAGGAAAAAGAAGAGAAAGGTTCCTGCATAAAAAGGTGATGCAAATAACTCCGTTGGGGTACTGACCAGGCTCACTGGCAGCAGAGCCATGCTTGTGTTCCTATGTGACTTTGTCGGGGTATTTTCTAGGCCTGCTACAGTGGATCAGCACCAGAGATGAAACTAAGACTCTAACAACTATACTGCTTATGCACTAGTATACCCCTCAACCCCAATAAAAAAAAATGTGTTTCCTTGGCTTGGAGTGTGTATCAATTGACCAAGATCTTGGGACATGCTACATCTTACAATTAAGCTAGTGTGAAACCAAGACAAACTGAGAACTGAACAATACTTCCAGAGGTGTTAGACTTGCTTTTCATGAACAAGGTCCATTCAAAGAGCTATAGTTCTACTAGTGTGTCGCAAAGTGTTGTAGCGACTACAACCACCCTCCAAAATTTTTCCTTAGCATCGTTTTGGAGCCTCCCTACCAACCTTTCACAGCACCATGTCTTGCTTCATCAAGTATACAAGATTCAATGATTTTCTTGTAGAAAGACAACCTGTATGTCAAATCTTGATGCATTCCCCTCACAAGTTATTCCTCTGAACTTAGTCTGGTTGCAGGTTGAGCAACTCCCTCAAGAAATTGCGTAATTCTGGAGGGAAACCAACCTTCCCTCCAAAAATTGTGTAATTTTTTCTGGCAGCTTGTTGGGCTCAAGAATTGTGTAATTTTTCCAGTCAGGCTTCATCCAGAAAATTGCACAATTCTTCCTAGCAGGGTTGCTTAGCCCAAGAATTGTGTAATCCTGGGCAGCAGTCAGTTGCTTTGCCCATAGATTGTGCAAATATCCTAGGCAACTAGTCTAGCTCCCATTCAGAAATGTGTATTTTCTCCTAGCAGTTGAGAAACCTCTTGCATGTGCAGTTGGGTTGACGATTTCCACCTGGGACCAAGGAAACTTGACTTGCATGCGTGGCTTGTTTTTTTTTGGAATAGAAAAAGGTAACATGCAAAAAGAATCCCTTGATTCAGGGAGTTACTTTTAGTACCTGGAGGTCACATGCAAAGATCGTTTTAGAATCTTTCCTCCAAGTGTTGCTTTTTCCTAGATTTTGGCATGCACGCCATAACCCCAAACTTATTTATTCGATGCATCAGAACTTATTCTTTCACATCGATCTTGGAGCTCTGACATCCTAAAACACATTCAGGAATCTTTGACACATCCGGCTCAGCTATTCATGGGTAAGTGGTCTCAACTTGTCTTTTTCAGCATTTTTGTCCCTTTTTGTGTCTTTGCTTGTCTGAGTGCTATTTTCTTGATTTATTTAAATTCTTGTTTTCATTTACATGCACACTAGCTTGTACTACCACTGTTTTAGTTTTCATTGCTATCTCACTACTATCACATGCATGAAACTATTTTGCACGAACGGTTGTTGATTCGGCGACTCGCTTCAGCCACATGCATGTTGTTCTATGTACTGAATATTTCATTCAATGCTTGCATGCATGATCAATCACTTTTTCTTACACTCAGTATCTCCATGCACTCACTTTCACATTTGCTTTCAATTTCCCATCGGTGAGTCTGTCTAGTCTTGACCTAGACTCTGCCTCATCGAGACAACATTGTCCAATTCGGAGAAGGAACGCTCTATCTTCCTCTCCAGAAATGCACATTTCTGTCTAATGAATATCCTCCAGACTTGCTTTGTGCATTTATGAGGGACAATGATCGTTGGCCTAGAAAATTAGGCAATGTAGTCAATGAGCCTGTAGTCATTTCTAGTTGGAATTGTGCATTGTGCAATTCCAGCAGTCAACAGTTAGCTTGGATTCTGCATTGGGCAAAACCAGTAGCTAGTCAACATCCCCAGATAGCCAAGACTTATTTTTGTGCAATTTTGGTAGCCAATCCCCTAGCCTCCTAGAAGAAATTGCGCAACCTTTCCTTATCAATTCGTAGGTATGTGTTATGTCATTCCTGAATTTGCTTTGGTTTTCGCTGACAGATTTCTTGCCATGCATGTCGCTTTTTCTCCAGATCTTTTAGGTGTTCATTTTCCTATTAGTAGTTCAGGATCAATGGCCTTAAAGGGAGCAATATCAAAGGACATTGATAGAAGTGCAACTAGAGTAGCAATTGAGTGAGTGTTTGCATGTCTACCGATCTACAAGGATACCAAGTTGTTTCTACAGAAGGACATCAAGTTGAAATGGAAAAAAGTCAGTGATGCATTTGCAGGCACATTTGGGGAAGACGTAGAAGACCACTAGGTATATGTGAACATCCACAAGTCCGGCTTGTACTGATTGCATGCAGATACCCTGCATTCCCATGTGCAGACATGATACACTGGATCGTCTAGCACATTGATCCCGAGACGATGAATTTGAGTAGTGTTAGTGAGACAAAGATTGCAACCTTTTGGGAATAGTATTATGATGAGATGCATCATATGTCAGAGCCCGTGACTATCATGGAGACTCCCTTCAACTTACCCAACAATAGTGCCAACTCCAGAGACATTTTGAAGAACTGGGTAAAGGATTCGGCTAGATTTGGGATGACACCCAACCCGATCTACAATATGCAGATACTGCAGAATCCATATTAGTACTTGGTCATATTTTCATGTCAACTGTATGGCCAAGAAAGCACAAAAACATTCCCACAGAGTTGGGTGATCGTGTTGGACAAACTGGCTAGAGAAGGAAAACCATGTAATTGGTCCTACGTGTTGGCTCATCAGCTGAAGGAACAAGTAACGAGGGCTCAACAGTTGCCCAAAGGTATGAAAGCAGAAAACTACATGTCCACGTAAATCTTAGATGCAACGTGTACCTAACAAGATTTCCCTGGTTTGAAGTGTGCAAGGTCACCGATGGAGACTACTGTGAACACGTATTGTAAGTTGTTGTCTGAATGCAGCTTCAGAGGAATTATCACGCGACTGTCCGATCATTTTGTTACCCCAGTTTACAAGATGATTTTCGAACAAGATCCACCCTGCATGTTAAAGGCAACAATGGAGGCACTGATAGACATTGCTGATTGGTAGGCCTCACTGTCCGACACCTTCATATGGATGTACAACGCGAAGAAGCATTCACATGTTCTACAAAAGTTTGCCTTGGACATACTCGTCATGCAGGAAGTAGCATATAACATCTCAGTAGGATTGACAACTAGACTACATGGAAGAAGAAGGCACTTTGGCCCACTCTTCCATTGTGGATTTGGTTATATGAGATCTGGAGTTTCAAGCAAGCAGATGTTGAAGCAGAATAGATGAAGAAATATCCTTTCGACCTCTAGAGTTACAACCCATATGACCCACACTATCTTGTGAAAGAACAGTGCACGAGAGTACAGTTCAACTGGATCCACGGGGCATGTCTTTGGGCAGAGGAGGACCCATGGAGATATTGTTACAAATCCTCTAGACTCAATGAATTGGTCGGCTTCGGCGTGGAGTGGTTAGCAAACCAATGTGAAGCAGCATCTCAAAGAGCACTAGAATCAACAGAGGTAAGCATACCACTTGTAGAACCTCTATTCTACACCTACTTATCTACCATTTTCCTCAATCTTTCCTTATCTTTCCTTATCTTTTGCCTCATTTTCACCATAAAACCACCCAGATCATTACATTAGGTGTTATTAAGCATGATTAAGTAAGTTTTGCTAATGGATGACTATTTTTTTAGATTTTGACTTACTTGCAGGCATCCTGCAGCTATCTAGTGATCCTGCAGCTATTTGATGATCCTGCAGCTATCTGAAGATCCTGCAGCCTTTTTGTTAAACACAATATTCCACGTGTCGGTTTGCCAGATGAGCCACATGGGCACTTAGGTGTCAACGTGCTCGAGGTTCCTGTCCTATTTTTCCAGCCATCCGTCATCTTTATCCACGGTCAAAGCAGGGCAAGTCACGGTCAACTCAAGGCAGTTTAGCGGTGATTGTGAGCTGCTTGGTCACGTCATCCTAAACGGTGATTTGTCCACGTTCTATAGATGGCAGGGGACATGATCCAACATGGGATTCATTACCCATGACGACAGAACCACTAACTCCTCCACGCAGCCGCATGAAGTGTCAAAGAACCATGAATACGCATAACAGTTCATTTACTTTTCAGTTAATTAGTTGCACGGATAGGCTATCTTAGAAACTTCTATAAATAGTTGCGTCTGTGTACGCTCAAAAGGCTTTTTATCAGTTGTATTTTGATGAACCTGTGTTACATTTTAAAAGCATTCTGAACTCTGTTTTTAGTGCTATTCTAGCACTCTGTTTTATACATTTTCTGCAATGAAGAAATAGACATAGCACTGTTTTGAAGTTTCCAGATCTCTGAGTTTTTCTTGTGGCTGAATGGACAGAGGGCCCCTGCTCATTTCTGCCACTGTAAAGTATTTTATGTGCAGTACCTTTTTCTTTACTTATTTATTTCCTTAAGCATGTATAGTTTCTTTTATTTGTTTTCCTTTCTTTCAAGCTGATCAGTGTTATTTCCTTGCAGATTTCTTTTAAACCCAGGATTTGTGTGTGTATTTGCTTTAATGTCTAATGGTAGTTGCAGTTGTCTTATTCATTATGCTGCCCTCTT
>APFE031134815.1:0-15235 GCA_000404065.3 Pinus taeda
ATCTTACATCAAGGCAGTGCTAAGAGCTTATGGTTTCAACCACAACTAGATAAGATGAGTTATGGCCCTTGTTTCTACGACTACTTTCTCCATTCTGCTTAACAGCTCCCCCTCTAGAACCTATATGCCTTCTAGGGGTCTCAGATAAGGGGATCCGCTATCCCCCTTCCTATTTGCTCTCATGATGGAAGGGCTAGGCAGAGGGATCAAAATGGAAAATGCTGAAGGAAGAATCCAGGGTTTGAAACTTACCCCGGATGGTGCTGCTTCTACTCATCAACAATTTCTTGATGACACAATACTGCAGGGCATTCCTATGGTCAAGGAAGCCAGAGCTTTCAAACTAATCCTGAATGACTTTGCTTTGGCTGCTCGTACAGAGATAAGCCTCGACAAATCAAAGGTGTTTTTTTCAACACTGACATTGCTATTCAGAGGAACCTCACCAAAATTCTCGGGTTTCAAAGGGATCAGTTACCTTCCAAGTACCTTGGAATGCCTCTTATTGACAAACCTCTGAGCAAAGGAGTGTGGGAGCCGGTAACTAATAAAATTCAGGACAAAGTCAAGAAATGGACCTGCAGGATGTTGAATTTGGTAGGGCATCTTGTGCTTACAAAGGTTGTCTTGCAAGCTATGCCCATTTTTATGTTGTTGGCTCTTCCTGCTCCCAAAGGTGTTATGCAACAAATCAGGAGTGGTTCAACGAGATTTTCTTTGGGGCAAAGGGGAAGAGAAAAAGAAGTGGGCTTTGGTAGCTTGGGACAAGCTCTGAAAACCTAAGGCCCATGGTGGTTTGGTGCTTCATGACCCTAAAATCCTCAGTAGAGGTTCGGGAGCCAAACTTTGGTGGAGATGGCTCAAGGAATTGGCAACCCCTTGGGCCCAGCTTTGGAAACAGAAATATGCAAATAATTGGCAGGAGAGGGATCATATCTGAATGTCAAGGCTCATCAAGGGCTCCCACATTTGGAGCCTTGATTGGGAGGATAGGTCCATTGTCTAGCAGCATAGTTTCTGGGAGATCCATGCTGGGAACCCTGCACGGTTTTGGGAGGATAACTAGCAAGAGGAACCAAATTTGTTTAGAGAAGAACTAACTTCTCTCAAAAATGACACTGACAACAAAGGCTTACTTATGGTAAGTGACTTCTGGGATTAGGTAAGGGACAATGGTAAATAGAGAAGGTGGAAGGATATTGGTTATAGTGAAGAGAGTCCTTTGAAGGCTCAGGCGGATTCCCTTGCTCTTGAACTGGAGCAAAGGAAGATTTTGGTGTCATCCTCGTCTGACCAACTAAGATGGGTTTGAAACACCGAATGCACCTTTAACCTCAAAGAATCTAAATGCTTGGCCCTATGTTTTGATTATCCAAACCCTGATCAAGTTTGGAATGACTTTTGGCAAAACTCGCAATGGATGAAAATCAAGTTGTTTATGTGGTTGGTTCACCAAAAGAAAATTCTCACATGGGAAAATATTCTGAAAAGGGGTTTTTTTGGCCCATCTAAATGCCATCTATGTGGCTTATAGGAGGAGATGATGGAACATTTACTAATCCTTTGCCCCTTCACCTCAACCTTGTGGGATTGGGCGGCCTCAGTCTTCATGCAAAATGACAGGGACAAACTCAACATCACCAACACTTTGAAGAATTGGAGGAAAGACTTCTCAGGCAATGAAATCATTAACAAGGCTTGGACTTTGGTTCTAGGATTTATTATCTGGGATGTCTGGAAAGAACAAAATGGTAGGATTTTCAAGAACAAAACAAGCTCGACCCAGAACATCATTGTCCAAATTTTACGACGGCTCAAAGATACAGTAGGAGCTGTAATGTGGAAAATTCTTGAGGACCCTCCATCGCCCCAGATTGCTAGCATACCACTACAGTTGGGTCTCCATTATCTGGTTCCCCAAGGCACTGACAAGGGTGTGAGAAAAACAACTATTGGTAAAGATATTTGGTAGCCTCCTCCTTGTTGGTTTTTGAAAATCAATATAGACAGGGCTTCTAAGGGCAACCCAAGGATGGTTGGATTGGGTGGTGTCATAAGAGATGAGTAGGGGCACATAAAGGATATATTTCATAGTCATTTGGGAATTGCAACTAATAACAGAGCAGAGCTCATGGCATTGAGCAGTGCCTGGAAATCCTGGTAGAGTCAAATTTACACAATGCCATCATTGAAGCTGACTCTGAATTGGTCATTAATGCGGCCAAGAAAATGTGTAATGGAACGGTACCTGGAAAACTGTCGAAACATTGGAGGCTATTGTAGGTCTCTCAGCGTATTCATTTCCACTTTCCAACCCTGAGAACCGTCAACTTCGTTCATGTGCGAAGAAAAGCTAACATGTTAGTTGATCATCTGGCGAATGAAGGAGTGCTATGTAAGGAAAGCTATATTTGGTACGATTGGGATTCTATACCCTCTGGTAAACTACATGATGATTGTCAATGTCAGGCTACCAAGGATATGGAGCACTTCCAGACCATGAACAATGAGTAGGAGAAAGAGTAGTGGAAGGAGGAGAGAGCAGAAGCCCTTGAGCCTGGTTGAAGTGCCGCAGTAACTCCTAACCGTAAAAACTCAAATGAAGAGAAGAGCGAAGAAGTGAAGTGTTGATGCACATTAACCATTGGATCTAGATCATCAATGGACGAGTTTTGTTTGTGATAGGCGACCAGGATAAAGTCACATAAGATGGAGCTAAGAAATGAATGACAGAGATTCAATCTAAGTATTAACGGATGTTGAAAGGTGAGAATCAATATGGGCCATCAGATTGATGGTGATTAGTAGACTAGCGGGAGTAGGAGAGAGAAGAAGTCCTAGAGACTGTTTGAAATGCCGCAGTAAATCCTGACCATCGATCCCACAGTCAATGCTTACGTCATAGTCAACTATGGGGGTCGAGAGCTGGTTAACCCGTATACTAAGATGAAGGGCTGCAGACCATAGGATTTAATGGCCTTCATCATCCAACGGATATCAGGCCATAAGGGATCGAACGTTAACCTCAAGGGCGGACCCGAACATTTATAGATTAAAGTGGTTTAATCCTTATCGGCTCTGTAAGGATGTTAAATGGCATGTAAGTGGTTCAATGCGATGTCATTCTGGACCGTTGGATCAAATGGGTTTTGATCTACGACATTGGATCACCGAGCAGTTCAGTTGATCAGAGGAAGTATAAACTGTCGGATTGAAGGCAAGTTCGACGGTGGAGATTGAGCGATGAAGCTTAGGTGTGCAGACTCGAGAAGATTTTCAGCGCGGTTTCAATTTTTTTTTGAAGTCCAGTTGTTTTCGCATATCGCATGCGAGGGCGATGAAATCACATGATGGTGCAATGCGATCATGCAATAGCCGTTGATTTGGCAAATGAGATTAATGGTGGAAAAGGGAAATCACACATCGCATGTCGGGAATCCTGTGTGCATATGCTTTTGAGTCTTTGTAACTTCACGATGCGATATATGATTTTGAGTTTTGATGACCCAATTGTTTGTTAACCAAAGGGGTCTATCTTTTGCTGGTCTTTACACTTGTAAAGACATGTACCATATGTAATCTTTTTTCGGTTAGTTGAAGGCTCCACTCTTACTTGACCAAAATAAATGAATAAATCATTATTTATATAATTTTCTCTAGGAATAATTATTAAATCATTATTTGATAAGTATTCCTTGTCAAATATGACTAAATCACCTAGGAATAATTAAATAAATCATTATTTGTTTATTATTATTTAATTCTACTTTTGGAATAATTATTAAATCACTATTTAATAATTATTTCAATTTCACACATTTCTTAATCCTCACGAAATAATTTATAAATCGTTTTATTTGTTATTTATTTCTAGATAAAGATATTTGACCATTTTGAATATCTTTTCCCTCTCCAAAAATATAATAAAGTATTCATAATCCTCTCTAAATAAGAAATTTTCTAACTATTGGGAAAGGAACAATTACTTTTGTATGTAATTTCAGGAGAAAATGTATGAAATATTTTATTGACCTAAAAACCACATAATCTTGTTTTTCCACTTCTGAATAGTTTAATTCAACTCCTTGTAGATTAGAACTAAAGAAGACAATGGGAGCTTCAACTTGTTCTTCATTTGGTTGGGTCAAAACTGCTACAGAGGAGTGTTCAGAAGCAAAATTATATAGAACAAATTCTTCAGAAAAATTGGGTGTTGATAATGAAGGAGCATCTATGATGGATTTATTTATTGATTCAAAAGACTTTATTTTAGTTATTCCCCATTTGCACACTGCCTTATTTTATCATGGTTTGTAAAGGAAATATAATTTGTGAAATTCAGGGATAACTTATTTGAAAAAAATGATCTCACCAAGAAAGGATTGCATGGATTTTTTGTTTGATGCAAGGGAATTTCTGAAATCACCTTAATCCTATCTGGGTCTATGCAAATTCATTCCTTGGAAACAATAAAGCCAAGAAGATTACCTTCACTAAGAGCAAAGAATGACTTCTTAGGAGCTAAAGGGATTCCAAATTTTATGCATCTTTCAAAGATTTTTTTTAGGTCATGAAGATGATTATTCCTCTTTTTTGAATAGATTATAATATCTTCAAAGTACACAACAACTAATTTATTGATCAAACCTTTGAAAGTGATATCCATGGCTCTTTGGAATGTAGGTTGATCATTTATCAATCCAAAAGACATCTTCTGGTAAGCATATGTTCCCCATTTGGTTATGAATGTGGTTTTAGGCTATCTTCAGGATGCACAAGAATTATAGCCTGAAAAACCATTCCCCTTGTTCTTGATTTCCTAAGTTTTGGATACTTCCAATAGTTTCTTCTTCATTCTTGTTATCTGAGGGAGGGTCTTCTTGTACTTTTTGTAGTGCTTCATATTTATTTTTACTAATTACTTGGTATTGATATTGTTTTCCCTATGCCTTCTTGTTATGATAGTTTCATGGTCCAACTTTTATGAAAGCTTGCTCATCTTTTTTCCTTTGAGCTTGTTCGTTGCTTTGTGTAGCCTTATTTTGGGGACAGTCTCAGAATATATGTTTGTGTTCATCGCATTTCCTACATCTGAATGGTATATGCTCATAGTCAATTCTTTGAAGCCAAAACTCATCTCTAAATACTAGCTTTATTGCCTCAGGTAGGGCTTCTGAGACATCTATGTATACACATATTCTTGTGTAGGAAACATAGTGGCCATTTTTAGTGCCTTCTGACAATTTTATGTATTCTCTTATTTCATCTCCTATGCCTTTAAGTAATGATGGTGCCCAATAATCTACGGGAACTGAGTATAGCCTAACCCACACTGAGAATCTTGTGAAACATTCTTTTTCTGGGGTTTAATTTTCCTTCCAGAATCTCATGTAGAGCCTAGCCGAGTTGAAAAAATAAGGACCTCCTTTCAAAAAATCATCTCTGTCTTCGAGGAGGTTGAAAATGACTATGAATAATCCCTTTGATCCCAGTTACAGCCTGAGCTCTTATTTTGGTTTCCATTTTTTTTGTATCCACCAATTCAAAGCTTTCTCAATGGGCCAAATGCCCATGAATGTCGTGCATATAACTGCATGCTCCTAGATTTCGAGAACCACAATTGTTTTTTCCT
Organism: Pinus taeda; assembly: GCA_000404065.3. Classification (NCBI taxonomy): domain Eukaryota; kingdom Viridiplantae; phylum Streptophyta; class Pinopsida; order Pinales; family Pinaceae; genus Pinus; species Pinus taeda. Next base: position 5,633 of record APFE031134815.1, read on the forward strand.
TCCAATCGCAGTTGTTTTTGGTTTTTTCTTTTTCTCTTTGTGGTTGTCTTGAATGTGTGTGTTCTACCTCTACTTCCTTATCTTCCCTTAAGGTTGAAGTTTTTTTTATGGCCTCCTTTGCAGACTTACCTTCTTCTTCCTTTTTGTTTCCCTGCCTTGCCTCTCTCGATGATTGGGCTATTATTAAAGAGTGAAATACATTATAATTTGTGAACTTTGTGAAAAAAAAGGTTTATGGCTCCTTGTTCTTACCAGATACATATCCCGAAAGGAGGGGGCTTCAGAGCTCCCTCCACCTCGACGTCTGTCATTTGTTGTAGCGAGCTGAAAGAATGAAACCCCTATAGTGGGACTTTGAAGGAACTCCTTCGGTCTCCATAGGTTCCAATCACTCAAAATCACCAAACAAACTCCAACCCTTAAGACTGCATAGTTGTTTTCCTCAATATGAAGATAAATATACTGATGACTATTAGTTTTTGGTAGCATCAGAAGTGCTCTAACCTTGAAAATTGGTGGAGAGGTTAAGGCACATGAGTTCTAAAGGACCTAGAAACCGTTTGGTGAAATTCCACCCAGACTGTATTTCATTAAAATAATTAATATTTTTAATGGGGTTCCTAAGTCTAAACTTAGGAACATTAAAATATTAATGGGTATTGATCAAAATATGGGTGAGAAGGATCTACAAGGTGGATCAATTCAAGTTTTAATCTTAGCCATTGATTAGAGACTTAATCTCGGCTGTTGAAGTACCAACGAGAAAAATATAAGAAGGAGGCTTGGGGTTCATTTAGAAACAAACTGAGAGAAAAATTTGATCTGGAGTTTGATTTCTGGGGCTAGGAAGCTGATAATTTGAACTGAGTGATCAGTTGTAGCAGAGGGGCAGGGATAGTTTGGGAGTACTGACAGAGAGGTGGAGAGAAGCTACTGAAGGCATCACAGTAGCTAAGAGGATTAAAGTTGGGCTAATCTGGGCCCACGTAGGCCTAACACTGGGCTAATTTGGGCCCATGTAGGCCTGATGCAGAGCTAAAAAGACTAGCGCAGTAGAAGAATTTTCCCTCCACCCAAAAAGTTTGAATTGACGGAACAGCTGTGAAGGTTGACGTAGTAGGCAGAAGAGACAATGTAGGGCTTACGCAGGGCCAATGCAGAATTAGTCAGGGTTAACCAGTTTTGCTGCTAGATCAACTGGGTAAAGTGAGGTAAAAATCACTTAGTTTTTCCGCCATTGTATTTTATCTGTCACTAGATTGCAAGGAGGGCATCCAACATTTGTATTCAAAATTATTGCTTAATAATAGAAAACCCTCAGAGCTGCTGCATCGACATTTGGCAATAATTCAAATCCCCTTGAAGGGATTGCGCAGTCCTTGTTGGGAAGAAGATATTCCAAGGAAATCTCTCTCTGAAAAAGTCGACATAGAGGTAAGATTTCTGGTTCATCAGTTTTTAGAGGCAAAGGGAGTGATGCAGAGCCTCATCGCAGTGCTTGAAGGGCGCAGTTTTAGCCGAGGCAGAAATCCATCAGAAAAGAGAAAAGAAACATAGAAGGGGAATTTTCTCCTCAGAGAATTTTTTGCCAAAAATTTCGAATTTCTCTCTGGGCAGCTGAGCAATGACTAGAGGAGTCAATTCAACAAATTGGGTGAGATGGCATCACATGGGCTCAAAGATCAGGATAGCTTGGAAGGAGCTTCCAACTATGTCATATGGAATACCATAATCTTAGTTGTTCTAGAGGAGTACGATCTCGAAGACTATGTCAAGAGTGTTGTGGTTGTTCCCACTGATAATGATCAAAAGAAGAAGTACAAGGCTGAGCAGGGGAAGGTGAAGAGTTTCATACCCGATGGAGTTCGAGGTCATGGAGTCTCACACATGCATGGCAAAGATATAGCCCGGGAGATGTGGGAAGCTTTGTCTTCACTATATCAAGGCTCTTCCGAACAACGTAAGATGTACCTAGAACAAAAGTTGCAATGGACATTAATGTAGAAGGGAGAAGGGGTTAACTCCTATCTTCAATGTCTTTAGGACACCAGAGACTAGCTTGTTGCAGTGGGGTCTACTCCTCAGTATACTACCATGGTAAGGACAACCCTAAATGGAGTCTCAGATGGATGGACAGTCTTCTTCCAAAGCATATTGGGTAGGGAAAGAATAACTTCATGGGAGGAGATGTGGGAAGCCCTTCAACATGAGGAATTAAGGAGGGACCTAGTAAAGGTCAACCTTAATGGCAGTAGTGGGAGTGGCATGAAGACCAAGGAGGAGGAGGAGGAGAACGCAACTCTAGCATCAAAGGGACAACAGAAGCATAAGCGAAAGAAGGACATTTCAAAGGTGAAATGTCTTAGATGTGGTGAGATGGGCCACTTTGCATCCCAATGTCCTTTGAATAAAAAGGATAAGGATGAGAAACATGATCCTAAGGCTACTCCAACAAAAGTTGACAAATATGAGTTTACCATGAGTGCCCAGGCATCTCCAGGAGGGAAATGGGGCGATATTGAGCTGTAGTCAGGAGGACTACATGTGGGAAAGATCCTTAAGGAGTCCACCTCTTAGATCGATTCCTTGCTATGGGAGCCTAAGATTCAGCAATAGCGAGATGGGTTTGGTGTCAGATGATGCAGTGGATTGTTTAGAGAGATAGATATAATAGCCTGAGACCATGAGCTGATCAGCGCAGAGAAAGGTTAGAAGCAGTGTAGATGGCATAGTGCAGGAGTCAACAACAACACAGAAGATTCAGATGGTTGGAGACTAGAGCCGTCAGATTCCAACATTCCTGCTATTATGTTGACCATAATTAAATTTAGTTAATTTTGGATGGTTTTCAGTTTCTTCTCTCAGCAACTGAGTTGCAGTATGAATGCAGTGTTAGCAGCATAGCAGATGCAACATAGAAGATGCAACATTTGAGAGGGAGTTGTAATATATATGCAGTAGTGGCAGTGGCAATGTCATGGGCAGCAGTATAGTAGCAACAACATCACAATGTTGGTGAAAGAAACATTACAAAAAGGAGGTGCTTCAGAGATAGAGCAACATGCAATTGGACATCGTTTCTAGAGCACTTTCCTCGTTAAGAGGGAGTGTTAGTTTTTGGTAGCATCAGAAGTGTTCTAGACTTGAAAATTGGTGGAGAGGCTAAGGAACATGAGTTCTAAATAACCTAGAAATTGTTTGGTAAAATTCCACCGAGATTGTATTTTATCAAAATAATTAATATTTTTAATGGGGTTCCTAAGTCTAAACTTAAAAAAATTTAAAATATTAAGGGGTATTAATCGAAGTATGGGTGAGAATGATTTAGAAGGCAGATCAAGTCAAGTTTTAATATTAGCCATTGCTAAGAGACTTAATCTCGGTTGTTGAAGTCTCAACGAGAAAAGTATAATAAGGAGGCTTGGGGTTCATTTAGAAACACACGGAGAGAACAAATTGATCTGGAGTTTGATTTCTCGGGCTAGGAAGCTGAGAATTCGACCTGAGCAATCAGTTGTAGCAGAGGGGCAGGGATAGTTCAACAATACTAACAGAGAGGCATAGAGAAGATACTAAAGGAAGAAAAGCAGTTAAGAGGACTGAAGTTGGGCCAATCTGGGCCCATGTAGGCCTGACGCAGAGCCAGAAGGGCCAGCGTAGAAGCAGAAGTTTCCCTCCACACAGAAAATCGGAATTGTCAAAACAACTGGGAAGGTTGGCGTAGTAGGCAGAAGAGACATTGCAAAGCTGATGTAGAGCATGTAAGGTTAACGCAGGGCCTACACAGGACTAATGCAGAAGTAGTCGAGGTTAGCCATTTTTGCTGCCAGATCAAATGGAATATGTTAGGTGAAGTGAAGAAAAACTCAATCAGTTTTTTTGCCATTGTAGTTTCTATATCACTAGATTGCTGGGAGGGCATCCAACATTTGTATTCAGAATTACTACTTAATAATATGAAACCCTCAGAGTTGTTGCACCAGTTTTCCTGCATTGGGTTTTTCCCGGGACTATTTTGTCCAAAAATAACTGTGTCTTATGTATCTTGTTCTTTGCTCAGTTTTTTGTTTTTAAAGTAGTTTACGCTGCAGAAGTAATTTTCTTCAGTATTTAGAGAATAACTTGATAATGTCTATTAAAATAAAGTAGGTGAATTAGATTCAGTGTTGCTGCAGTAGGGGTTCCTTGGAGTAGGAATTTTCACAATCACTGCAACCATCAGTGAGCCTTGCACAAGTACATTAGTAAACTTGCCATATGACCTCTAGAACTAGTGGAATTGATAACCCATTGGAATCGCCATATAAACAAAATGGAGCTACCAGGTGAAGGAATTACAAACAATATCAAATTCCTACTCCTTGTTCACCAGCAAAGAGTAGATATAGTCTTGATTGATCTTTGGGGAAAGATTTATTCATTACTTCACTCCCTGACAATGGCGCAAAATGTTTTATCTTTTTCTCAAACGAAGTTCTTGGCTGCAAAACTGCGTCAAGAAACCAACATGTCCAAACTTTAGGTACAAGTTGGACCTCAAACTAGAGGGGGCTCCCTCAAGTGTTATTAGGCTTTTTTTAACATTGTTCACTGTAACTGGACAAGAGCATATGAAGCACAATGGCCATACCTATGATTTGTAGTTGTGGTTGTTGATTAATATCTAATATTTGCCTAGAAATAAAGCCCTCTCTTTTTGAAACTTGATCTAAGTGCCAACATACTATTCCGACAGAATAACATAGCTCAATGGTGTGAGTGACCCAATATTCAATGCCACTACTCACCGATGTCCTGACTCTACACCTTCTCTACTTTAGTGCTCAAAGCAACGCAATCTTCTACATCCAATTTGTAGAGGTTCTTCACCCAAACCTTGATCCGCTTCTCCTGTCTTGAGGTTATATGATGTAGGAAATCCTTTCCCTTGCTAAATATAACATCGTAGCCACGGTCCTCCAATATGGAAACTGAAACCAAATTATTCTTCAAACCCGAAACATACATGACATCTTTAATGTGAGAGGAGTCCCAGACTCCCTCTGAAAGGTAACAGTACCGATGTCGGTCGCACTATACCTCCTATCATCTCCCATCTCGATGTGCATATGGAGGTCCTTCTTCTCCAAGTCATTGAAGAACTCTTTGTTTCCGGTCATATGGAATGAGGCTCCACTATCTAGGTACCACATACTATCCATCACTGATGTCAGCATGCAAGTGATGAGGGTGAAATCCAGTTCAAATTATGAAGCAAGAGCTTCACCTTCCGCTCCTCCTGAGGGCTTCTTACCGGCCTTCTTGTGCGGACACTTTCTGGCATAGTGTCCCAACTCATGACAGTGAAAACATTTAATCTTCGACATGTGCTTCTTCTTGCCGCCCTGATTGAAATCTGATTTGGAATGGAATGGATCCCCCCTTCCCTTTCTTTGTCTTTCCAGCTAAAGAAAGTTTTATTAGAAACTAAATATTCTAATATTTCATTTTATTAGAGGAAAGTTTTATTAGAAACTAAATATTTGAGTTTATCATATGAAAGTTTTCTTAGTTTGTTTGAGTTTTAATATTGTCAAAAGGTCAAAGGGTTGGAGTGTTTAGATCTTAATTTTTCTCTAAACATTTCCAAAAATAAGGAATGAATTTCTATTTTAATTATAAATTATGGATAAAAAATATAATACTTTCCATTCTAACTATAAAATAAGCTTGTTTATTACCATAAATATTACAAAAAATAACTATTATTAAACCAAAACTATTAATTAATGGAAGAATACAAAAACACATACCATTATTGAATACCCAAACCAAAAAAACTAAAATAAATAACTAAAACAGTCCTTTTGGCCTAAATTAGGTTTTACTTTGTCTTATTAGTCCCTGCCTGGGACTATTAGCGATCGATCGATCGTTGACCAGCGATTAATTAGCTTTGACCAAGTAAAATTTCCCATACATATCAAGTTTAAGCCAATGTTTGAAATAAAATTTTCTGCTCAATAAATTTTTATCCAAAGTTTGTGTTTCGACCTCTTATTGCAGGCTTCACTCCATTTGAGACATATTTTTCCCCATCTCCCACTTATATCCAAAGTTTTATATGCTTTCAACATTTCCAAATTTTATCCTTTTTCCACTTTGCACTTATATCCAAAGGTTTATGTCTTCAAAATTTCTGAGTTCTATATTTTTTCTATTTTATGGCAACATACTCTAAATGCATGTTCCTTTACACTTACATCCAAAGTTTATATGCCTTTAAAATTTCTCAGTTTTATATTTTTTCTATTTTATCTTAACATATTTTAAGTGCATTTCAATTTCTTCAATTTTATAACCACATATTTAATTTCCATGCACCACTTGCATTTATCACCACTACCACATATTCTTCTCTGCATGCACCACCTTTCATTTTTGCCCCCTTGAATTTATTGCCACATGTTCAGCTTTGCATGCACGGCCTTGCAATAAGGGAGTTGTGGCCTCCAGGCGCTTGCACTTATCGCCACATGTTCAGCTTTGAATGCACCGCCTTGCAATAAGGGAGTTGTAGCCTCCAAGGACATGAATTTGGATCGGTATATGTGATTGAACCTACTCTTCAATCTGGATCTCGGTCTCGCCACTCATCGCAACTTTCAATTTCACTCGGTGCTTCGTCCTCTGCTTGATAATAATAAGCATGCTTTCTATTATGCATTTTTTGCAACATCGTAATGATTGTTCATTTTTGTTCGTCTGTTATTAATATTAGTATAGTTTTGAGAGAATAAGCATGCGTTCTGTCACATATTCTTTAATCCTTTTGCAATATCTTAATTATGTGTTCAATTTTGCAATATCTTAATGATGATGTGTTATATTTGGTTTGTCTCCACATTGTATCCTCTAGCTATAAAACCATTCCGTCTTGTCTCGCTATATACCATTTAGTGCCGCTGTCTCTGATCTCTGCTACTCACTAGAGATATAGGATGGAAGGCATGAATAATATAGGATGGCGGTGGTGTACTTGGATGACCTTACTGCTGTTACTTAATGTAATTTCAATTTCAATTTCAGTTTCACCTTCGGTTGTGGATCACGGGAATAAAATATCCAATTCCTATATTTACGGTCTGCGCAATGCGAACAAATACATCAGTGGCAGTGAATACTAGAGGAATATGAAGAGGCTATTGAAATCCCTGGTGAATGGCGCTGCCCCCAGGGGCGGATTGGCGACACATACATATGGCGGAGTCCAGGGGCTTGTGCAGTGCAGGCCCGACGTCTCTAGCCATGAGTGCCAAAGTTGTTCCGCTACAGCGTCAGAGAGGGCTTTTCAAGGCTGCCCCAACGCCATAAGCGCTCGTGTTCAATTCGAATTCTGCTTCATTCGCTATGAGAATTACACTTTCGCCTCTGTTCTCGATACCAGTGTTGCCTATTCTCTTGAGAGTGCGAAGAGCAACAGTAATATTCATGGTTTCAATTACACTCTCGCCAATCTCATGGCAACTCTCACACGGAAATCTCCCTTACACATCAATCGATTCGCCACCGGAGCACGGATGGTGAAACATTCTTCTGTCACCGTTTATGGATTACAAATGTGCTTCACAACACTTGCAGCGCCCGACTGCCGTGCATGTCTGAGACAAGCGATTGGATTGTTGAATAAGTGTTGTTCTTCGCAGATGGGAGCTCAAATTTATCTGGGCAGAGGGGGTTTTATCGTTTCTGCACTGCGCTAGGCCATACACTGGGTCTGTGCCTATTACTTGCTCAGCGGTAGCAAAACCAGAAGAAACAATCTTGGCACGTAGGGCTTCAAGCACAGCATTCAAGTTGTTCTTGAAAAGGGTGACGTTGGTACTCTTGACCATACTACATCTCGAGTTCAGAAGTTTAGCCTCTGGATCGGCGGCTGTCAGTACTGCCCAGAAGAGAAATAGCACGGCGATAAACTGTGAATAAACCATGGAATATGAAGCTATCATAATCCCCAAAAAATTAATAGGGTATTGCCAAGGTTCAATGTAACGTCATATAAAACAGCCGAGGGCAGATGCCACTAAAAATTTAGCAGATTCAGCCCTAGCAAGCGCACTGATGGTTGTAATGCTATCAACCGTGTTAAATTTATAATTCCGACTGCGCGCGTGCGAACCTGCAGTCAACGCAGAGTCAAAACCACCCAGCAGCAAACCTAAACCGCCAGGAAGATATCGCACCACTTTTGGCTTAAAGCTGTTTCCGTGCAAGGAGCTCTGACGCGTTTTGGTGCAGACATGTGGACAGGCGTGACATCATCGCCTGACACTATTTGGAAGGTAACTCTCAGCCAACTTACCTCTTCCAATATTGATTACACTCGTCCGATGAGCTCGAGCATTTACCGCCGTTGATTTACCAAAGTTGCACGGTGGTGTAAAGTACAGTCAGAAAGGTGTTCCGATATCCATCCTCCACCGTTCGATTAAAGGTAAGTTTCTCCGCCGTTCGATTGCAAGGGAAGGTGCATACGGGTCAGCTGAAATTAAATGCGTGGAGTAATAACTATGGCCCATACCTTATGTTAAAGAACTGACATAGTTTTTAGGTAATGCATTTATTTTTTCTTACGGCAAGTAATATTTAATTTCTACGAAAGTATGGGTGCATTTACGGCATGTAAGTTTTTTTATTAAATTGTGTTTGAACCTATGATATATTTTTGTATGTGCGTTGACTCTATGCTAAGAGAGAGTTGCACACGGGAGGAAGAAAACCTCTGTTCGCAGCAGCGAGAAGAAAAACCACACAGGTGGTAAAATGATAAGGTAATAGAGTTCATTGTTGAATAGGATTGAAACGCAGCAACGTAAAAACCATTTTGTCTTGGTAATGTAAGAAATGTAAAGATTGCACAGCATTGCAGGAAGTAAAGTGAATGAATAAAACAAGGGGGTTGTTTTGTTTTCAAAACCATGAATTGTTTCACACAGGTGAAAAGGTAAATCTGTAACTCCCTGTAAGTTTTGTTTTCACATAGCAGTGAATGTAAATGAAATATTTACACACATTTGTGTAAAATTTCATAAGAGGCAGAGTAAGTTTTGTGAAAATGTTTTGGTGAATCCCTCTGAGTAAAAGAGGATGAATATGTAAGTGTTTTTGTTTAATGAATAGAAATCATTTTATGGTGGTGGAATACTCTGTCCTGTGTAATTAATTTTAAAAATACTTCTCTGTGTAAAAGATCTTGGAGCAAAGGAAACAGAGCATTGCCTCTGTGTTTTATTTTTCTGGTTTTGGTATTTACCCATTGCAAACATAAAAAAAATACCCAACAGTGGTATCAGAGCAGGCTTAGGCTCTTTGTAGGTGACAAAGAAGCTGAAGGGAGGAGTCTTTTGGTTGCAGCAGTTAGCTATTTTTAAATACACAGTCAAGGATTTAGAAGCATAGCTAAAAATGCAAGGAATGGCCAGCAGAAGCACTGGTATGGGTTTGTTTAACCCTCAATTCCCACAGTTCAATGGGACAAACTATGACTATTGGGCAATAACCATGAAAGCCCTGTTTGCATGTCAAGATTTATGGGAACTTGTTGAAGATGGTTTTGATGAACCA
>APFE031134824.1:7410-75163 GCA_000404065.3 Pinus taeda
CAGCAACAGAGGCACTGGGCCAATGTCATTAGTCTTTTATTTAATGCCTTTACTTTCCTTTAAGCATTGATTTCATTTAAAGCTTGCTTGTAGAGTACTTTTAAGTTGTAAAAAGCACATCACAATCACACACACTTCACTCACTTGATTTTGAGTTTTAAGAAGCACATCACAATCTCACACACTTCACTCACTTTATTTCGTCACACCACATTAGGAGACATATACTTAAAAACAACCCTAAAAAGTTAAAAACGACAAAAGCTCAAGAAATAGTTGCCTAAGTACATATAATACAGCTCACTTCATCAGCTTACCAGCCCCGAGTTGACATTTAAAAGTTGCAATTTAGACATCACTAAATTGACCAAACATGGTGGTTGTGCCGATAATGTGGCTTGTTAGCTGCTTTGTTGCTAAGTACAGGAGATTTTCATGGTTAGTTAAGTCCCAAGATTACAACTTTAAGAGAGGATCCCGCACAAAGCATGGTCCTTCAAAGACAATCTCATTAGGTAGTAGATGGGTTTGCAAGGGGACCTTGCTCTCGTCAATGTCCTTTGGCACCTTGGTCTTGCCCTTGCGCGGAGGGACGTACTTGCGCAACTTAGTGATAGGGTCAGCACCTTGGACTTCAACTTTCTCCACATCTACCCCCAAGTCCTCATCGTCCATCAAGATGTCCTTTATGTCTTCCTCCTCCAGCTCTAGGTTAGTGGTTTTGTCCTTTTCCTGTGCGGTGGGCTTGTCCTTTGGTGGGTTTCTTCTCGGTGATGCACGCACTAGTAATGCAAGTTGCTTGCCCTTTTTATCCTTTTCACTCTCCTTGGTTGGGGTCGGCTTAGGTCTAGGTGTCTGTGGTGTTTTGGAAACTTCATCTAATACCTCGGCCACCTCTGGAGCAGCTTCCCCTGCCTCCCCAACAACCTTCATTTCAGCCCCCTCGGTTGTCACTGCTTCAACATCCATAACTTCTACAGGTGTCGACATGACGCTATTCAATAGTTCTTGTGTTACCTTTGGTAATTGCTCAAACGCTGAAATCTCTATCAGAGCTTCAAAGAATTCAAGGTTCATGTGCACCTGAGAGCTCGACAACTCAATTCTCAAAATGCCGAGTGTTTTTCACTGGGAAACCGCCCTTTAATTTATAGGGCATTTTGAATTCAAATCTGACTGCTTGCTCCATATTCGATTCATTAATTCCGTACTGGTGATAAATTTTCAAGGATCTTACCCATAAATTTTGTCTTAGATGCCAGTCGCCCATTCCATTTGGCTGCATTTCTACCGTCAAATCATGAGTAGTGACTTTAACGGTCACTTTCTGGCTGACCTGAGTGATTTCTCCCTGGGTAGTGCAACTCCCTTCGCACTATCGTGAACCTTGTGACACTTCCCTTCTCTGCACAATACTCCAATCGCGCAGTTCCCCAACCCTGGCAGTGTAGTTTAAAGTCTCGCACCTACTTTCAGCTACCTAGAGTGCTAAGACTATGCTACCCTCCTATAGTCATTTAGTCGAATCATCGGCGTATGGCTTCAATCAGCTACCATTCACCTTTCCTACGAAGGGATCTCCATTCAATTTAACCAATTGGACCACTCCACCATCGGTAATCTCCTTAATGACATAGGGCCCTAACCAGTGCAATCTAAATTTCCCTAGAAATTTATCAAACTTGTGGTCATATAACAAAACTAGGTCATTTACTTAAAGGTGAGCAGTTTAATGTGTCGATCATGCCATGCTTTTTCACGTTGCTTCTGGACATGTTGGTGGAATTCAACTAGAAATCTCTCTTCCTCAAGCTCAGCCAGCTACACGAGCCTCTCTTCCAGGGCGCTGTGATCCATCATACTCATGAGTGCCACTATGCGCAGACAAGGCACAATGTATTCCATGGGAATCACTGCTTCAACACCATATACAAGCCTAAAGGGTGTCTATCCAATTAACTTTTTTAATGTCGTCTGATAGGCCCATAGTAATGTAGGTAAACACAATCACTCAATTAAGCATTTTACACCTTGGTAAACACATTCTCTAGCACCATATTGAATGCTTCCACCATCCCATTAGCCTATGGGTGATAAGGCATGGTCTTCTGGTGATATACCTAAAATTCCTCTATTAGCATGGTCATTGTTTCGTTCAAAAAGTGCGTACCACGATCGCTCATCAAAACCTTTGGACACCCAAATCACATCAGTACATACTCAAAGAGGAACTTTGAAGTGGTCATGCCTGTACAATCCTTCACAAGCTGTGCCTCCACCCATCGAGTTAAATACTCAGTCGCGGTGATAATGTACCACACTCCTATCTTCTTCCCTTGGGGCTGAATGGGTCCCACAAAATCTATCGCCCATTTCTCAAAGGGTTGTAATGCCATCTATGGGTTCAAAGGTAGATCATCTCTCTACAATGGCCTGCCAGTCCTTGGACACACATCACACACCTTGCAGTAAGCTTTTGAATCCTGATGGAGGGTTGGCGACCACAACCCTACGTGTAGAATCTTCTACACAGTCACTCTCCCTGCATAGTGACCTCCCACAGTGCCCACATGAGCATCCGTGAGGATACTACTCCTTTCAAACTCAGGTACATATCGTTGTAATACTTCATTAGACTCCATTTTTTTCAGATGCCCAGCAATGACAGGAAATTCTATCATGCACACCACTAACTCCTCCTTTTGTTGGATGGTGTAACCTTCTGGGGCAGTTCCTGTCATTAGGAAGTGTATGATGTCTTCAAAGTGACCATCTGTGATGTGTACTACAAATAGCTGCACGTCGGAAAATCCATCGTCCAAATTAGTGGGCTCTTCCCTTCTTTCGATGCGCGACAGATGGTCCAGTCCTGCGTTCAGTCGTCTAGGCTTCAGAATAACCTCAAAATAATACTCCTGGAACAATAACAACCACCTACAGATTCTCCCCCCCCAACACAAGCTTATTGACCAGGTATTTCAATGCAGAATGGTCTATATACATCTTAATATGTCCACCCGGCAAATAGTGTCCAAACTTCTGGAGCACATATACCATGGCTAACCCTTCGCGCTCAGTGGTGGAATAGTTCTTCTCAGCCTTGGATAACCTCCTACTTTCGAATGCTATATGATGGTCCAATTCTCCTCCGCTAGCTTATGTCAGCACTACTCCCAATGTTATACATGACGCATCTACAAGTACATGAAACTCTTTCTTCCAATCTGAGAAGACTAGAATCAATGTTGTGACCATTTTTTCTTTCAATACATCCAAGCTTTTCTTACAGTCCTCATTCCAACAAAATGTGACATCCTTTTTCAACAACTTCTCCTTAGGCATCGTGATCTCGGCATAGCCCTTGATAAAATTCCTATAATACCTAGTATGTCCCAAGGTTGCATGGAGTTGTTTCACACTCCTTGGCACCTCTAAGTTAATGTATCACTGCAATATTCATGAGATCTACCATCAGTCCCTATCTACAAACCACATGACCCAACAAAGTCCCAAAAGGAACACAAAACAATCACTTCTATTGAGCGCAATCTGGTACCTTTGACAAGTATCTAGCATCAAGCACAAACTTGCTACATTGCATTTTACCAGCCCAAACATAGTCCAGTCATTAAAGTACACCTCTAGAAACTTATGAATAAATTCCTTGAACACAGCAATGACTACGCGAGAAAAAATTGCAGCCACATTCTTCAATCCAAATGGCATTACAATGTACTGAAAAAATCCCCACTCAATCGTAAAGATCATCTTGCTTCTATCCTCCAGTGTGATTTTGATCTGATGGTACCCAGAGAACCCATCAGTGAAGGAGTATGCTTCCTGGCCACCTACATTATCCAATACCTCATCAGGGAATGGAGTCGGGAAGGGATCATGTACACAAGTGTCATTCAACTTTCTGAGATCTACGCATATCCTTATTTCATCCTTCTGCTTCTTTTCCTATACCACCATTGGGCTTACCCAATCAGATTCTTCTACAGGCTCAATGATGCCTACTGCAAGCATCTTGTCTAGCTCTAAGAGGACTTTCTCCTCATACTTCGGATTGAGACGGTAAGGTCTTTGCTTAACCGGCTTCACATTGTGCTTTAACATGATCTTCATAATGCTCAGGTCTCCTGTTTTCCCCTTTAGCTTCGTAAATTTGGTAGGGAACAAATCCTGGTATTCATGGAGCAATTCAATGACCTTATCTACTGTCACGTCTTCCCAGTAATCTCTGACCTTTGTGAATTTGGGCTCCGCCTCTAGACCATTATTTACCTGTTTCATTTTCAGTGGCACGGTCATATCAAGATTCTCAATCTACGATCTCTCAACCTCGTTGTAACCCTCTGTTTCAGGCATGTTAATATTTCGTGGATCCACATCTTATTCTTCAGTAGTCACATTATATCATTCCAGCCTGTGGCTCAATTGAGTAGTCCAATCGGGTTCAATCCGATCCAAAGGATCATGCGGTATCCTAAATATCGTTGCTTTCACTTCTTGTAGTGCTTCGAAAATATAGTCAAACCATGTTCAAATCTGAATGTCATTATGAATCCTTCACACAGAATATCTCATTCACCTATACCATGGCGGAGCTCTTTCTCCAAGTACTAGTTCATTGGGATGATGTCCAAGGTATGACAAAACAAGTGCACCCATTTAGGGTGGGGCTTCGCTCCATAAGCCTTAGCCCATTTTGCCAAGTATGCGCGTGAATCATCCTTCCCATCATATTTGTCTATTATTCATACCTTTGGCTTCAAAAAGCATGTTCTCATCATCCTCCTACACTCGTGCCAATCATCAAAGCTACCCTTGTGTGTACCCCACCATCTTGCAGGCATAGCGTGCAATGCCTAGTCCAAAGCCTGGAAGCATTGCTTCTCTAGTACTTCCCTCTCAAAGGAATCCAAAAATACATCCACTTCATTCAAACCATCCTTAGTGAGAAGATTTCTTACCTCTGATGACACACAGCATAGCAACTGGGTCATCATGTTATAGCTCAGCATGGTTACTTCATGTAGCCAATTTTGCCAGCACTCTAATTCTTCATCAAAGTTTGAGGTGTAGGAACTCTCGTGATCCCATGTAATTCATGAATCCATTGTTGGATTCACCCAACCTTGGTCTCACATTGTTATCTTATATATGCAATCCAACTGATCATCACTCTCATCATCACAGATTGGTTCATTATAGCGCCATCCTTCAACAAGATCCATGGGTACTATTACGTGGATCGATTTCTTTTCAAATATCATCTTTCACTTCTTCAGGTTGATTACCCCATTCATGTCAGTAGCCCAATCAATGCCAAGGAGCACAGGGTAGGGGTTGCTATCATCCACAATTTCTATTACTTCAAAGTCAGCCAACGTGGTCGTGCCTTGAATATCTATAGTCACTCCTTGTAGCCATCCCAGGGGGATGATCATCTGTTGATTTTCCATCCTTAACTGAATATAATACCACTACAGCATGGGTCTTCCCATCCACTCCCATGTCCAATTTGGTAAAACGTTCATGTCTAACCCCAGATCTAGAATAAATTGATCCATTTCATATTATCCTATCTCCGCAGTTAGTCTCATCTCTCAACATGTCCTTGCTTTATGCTTACCAATCTTTCGTACAACGCGTGGTTCACCCGGAGTGTTTCTGGCACATTTATTTATAAGTTCCTGTAATCCCTTCACAACCTTGCTGTCATGCAACAACTTCATGCAGGTCTCTAGAAAGGTCGTAAGCATAAAAGGGTCCATTTCTTGATAAGGCTTATCCTTGCTCCCTGAGGTAGATGCCTCAACAAAGCTCTTCTTTTCCTCCATGAACATTTCACGTGCACAATCCAAATCAAATTCAACCTCCTTCACCAAAACTTTGCGAACCCATGCGCTGTCTTCGGGCTATTTCCCCTTATCATCGCCCGTTGCAATTCCACTTCGGAGAACTATAATCACATTAGATTGTCCTCACGAGGATCACCCCTCATCATCTGGAGGTTCTGAGTCAGCTGAGGTGGTATCACCCCTTTTTCATGTATCCTCGCTATTAGCATAGGATAGTCTTTTGTCCCATGATCAAACTAAGTACAATATTTGCACGACGGTCACGTTGGGTTAGTGCATTCACGGGTATAATGTCTTGGTCATCTGTAGTTGTAGTAGATTAGGTGTCCCCGACCTCTCCTAGGTTCTCCTCTACCTCGACGTCGTCCATGCCCGTGAAAGCCTGTTCGCCCCATCCCATTGTTCAAGTTTCATATTATTGGGGTCTGACCTAGGTTCAGAGGTAATTTAGCCAAACAAATCCTGGTACTACTGTCCCTTTCGGAAATATTCCATAGAGCGCAGACTGAGGTCTCACCAGAAGTAGTATGGGAAGGTGCTAGAACTAGGTTTCCACACCCTGGAGATGTCTGATGTTTTCAAGTGGTCCCCAGTTTGATCCTGCACGCACGTCGCTACACACACTTACCCGTACTTCGCAGCCAGAGATGTTGCCTTCGCGCATCCCTACTCAAAGGCCAAACAATGTTATTACCCAAGTCCTTACTACTAATCCTATATGAGTTTATTAACTTAGATTATTTATAAGTTTTCATTTATACGTAACAATATTCACAATTCATACAAGTGCGCGTAGTAAATAAATAGTATAATTGCAATTCATATTCAACAGATAATAACCCAAGATAGATACACATGATTCAGATTAAACTTCTCTTTATTATTTTCTTCCTTCAGTTATAGACTCTAATCTACCATGCACACTGAGCTGCAGGGGTCCACGCACTCAGTTGCAGACTCTACTAGGCCTCTGCGCTCTCAGTTGCAGATCCTCTTCCTACTACTACAACCCAAGACACACTTAGACACTTTTGCTTTGCTTCGCTATCTCATTCTATTCATTAGATACCATTTTGATCTTATCTTCTTTACAACTTAGAGCCTTGCTCTATTTATACAATCCCATGGTTCGTGGACCATTGTTAGGCCGACATTACATTCAACACTTAGGGTGGACAACCCTATGACTCTAACATACACTTCGTGCCTGCAATTCACGAAGCTTTACAATAATATCAATCAAAACTTGGGCTTTGAGCCCCAAAACATGCTGTGGGCGGATTCCATGCCCAACATGCCCCCAACACACATCATGACTCGCCCTCGAGTCACTCTGTCAGCGCAGTGATCTTAGCGCGGAGTCCCTCCAACTATTCTCATAGGGTGCTGATGTCTGCAGCACACTGAGCTACTGCTTGCGGAACCTACTGCATCCTTTATTCTGAGACCTCTGTGTCTGAATTGTTTCCTTAATTTTGTACCGGCATATGCTATGTATGTTTATAGTCCTACGCCCTTGTCTGGCTCCTCGGTTCGTGAAGACTATGCTTTGGACGACTAGTTAGATAGCCAACCCACCCATGTTGGGCTTCAAGTGGCTACCATTTACTTTGCCTAGGAAGGGTTCTCCATTCAGCTTGACTAGGTAGACCGCGCCTCTGTGTGTGACCTCCTTAACCATGTATGGTCCCAGCCAGTGCATTCTAAATTTTACTGGAAATTTTTCAAACTTACTGTCATATAGGAGCACTAAGTTGTTTACCTTGAAGGTGCGCAACTTGATATGGTGGTCCTACTAGGCTTTTTCACGTTGCTTTTGTACCTACTTATAAAACCCAACCAAAAACTTTTCTTCCTCAAGTTCTTCCAATTGCGCGAGCCTTTCCTCCAGAGCTTTGCGGCCTGTCATCCCTGTGAGTGCTACTATTCGTAGACTAGGTACAATGTATTCCATTGGTATGACAACTTCCATGCCATAAACTAACCGGAATGGTGTTTTTCCCGTCAGTTTCTTGCACATTATCCTATAAGCCCATAGCACAGCGGGTACGCACAAACCCCAATCGTTTTGATGCATGTTGCACACTTTGGTCAACGCAGTCTCCAGTATTATGTTGAAAGCTTCTACAGTCCCATTGGCTTGTGGGTGATATGGTGTACTCTTCTAATGATACACCTAGAACTCTTCAGTGAGCGCACTGATGGTTTCATTCAGGAAATGTGTTCCGTGATCACTCATTAAGATTTTTGGATAGCCAAATCGGTTCAACACGTTTTCAAATAAAAACTTCGCAGCCGTAGCGAATGTGTAGTCTTTGACCAGCTGTGCTTCCACCCATCATGTCAGGTACTCCATCGTTGTGATGATGTAGCGCGTGCCTGTATTTTCTTGAGGTTTGATAGGTCCCACAAATTCAATTGCCCATTTTTTGAATGGCTGCAATGTCATTTTTGGATTTAATGGCATCTCGTCTCTCTACGATGGTTTTCCAGTCCTTTGACATATGTCGCAGGCCTTACAATGTGCTTTCAAATCCTGGTGTAGGGTTGGCCACGATAACCCTACGCAAAGAATCCTTTGTGTAGTCGCGCGTCCTACATAGTGTCCTCCTGCAACACCCCCATGTGCTTCCGTGAGGATTTGATTTCGTTCAAATTTAGGTACGTATCTTCGCAATATCTCATCATTTCCCATTTTGTATAGGTGCCCTACGATGACAGAAAAATCTGTCGCACGCGCGACGAATTCCTTCTTGTCTTGGATGGAGTATTCCTTCGGTGCAATTCTTGTTGTCAAAAAATGGATTATATCTTGGAAGTGCTCGTCCGCAACACCCACCGCAAAGAGTTGTGCATCAAGTAATCCTTCCTCCAAACTAGTAGGTTCCTCACCCATCTCAATGTGCAACAAGTGATCCGGGTCTACGTTCAGGCGTCTCGACTTTACTACAACCTCAAAAATTACAATAAGAGCCATCTACATATGCGCCCCCCCCAACACAAGCTTATTGACCAGGTATTTTAGCACAGAATTATCGGTATACATCTTGAAATGTCCTCTGAGAAAATAGAGTCAGTATTTTTGGAGTGCGTACACCATCTGAATCTGATATGCAGGAGCTTTTGTGCTCCCATGAAATCCTGTCATCTGCTGTAGGATTCACCCAATCCTGTTCCCAAGCGTTTATCTTGTAGATACAGTCTAGCTTGTCATCGCTTTAGTCATCGCGCACTGGCCCTATGTAGCATGATCCTTCCATAGGGTCTAAAGGTACCATTACCTACAGTGACTTTTTCTCAAAAATCATTTTGTGCTTCTTCAGGTCTATCACTCCATTCATATCAGTGGCCCAATCTATTCCCAGCACTATGGGATAGGGATTTCTATCATCAACAATATCTATCACCTTGAAATCTACAAGCACACTCACGCCTTCGATGTCTACCGTTATTCCTTGCAATCTTCCCATCGGTAGGATCTTCTGCTGGTTCACCATTCACAATTGAATAGGGGACCATTGCAACGTGGGCCTACCCATACGCTCCCATGTCTGCTTTGGCAACACATTTGCGTCTGATCCTAGATCCATAATTACTTGATCCATTGCATACTTCTCGATTTGCATAGTCAATCTCATTTCCCTTCCTGTTCGTCATGTGTGCTTTCCTTGCTTTTGAACTATGTGTGGTTCTCCCAACCCAACGCACCTAGTGATAAGTTCATGTAGTCCCTTCATCACTTTTCTGTCACACAGCAACTTCATACATGTCTCCACAAAGATAGTGAGCATTGAAGGATCCATCTCCGGCTCCAGTTGATCCTTACTACCTGAAGTGGAGGCCTCCGTGAAGCTCTTCTTAGCTTCCCTCTCCTTCATGTTCTCCAAATCAAATTTAGGTTCCTTTGTAGGAGCCTTACAAACCCACGCATTTTCTTCAGGTTGATTACCTTTGTCACCTCTTGTCATGATACCGCTTCGGAGCATGATGTTTACATTCGAGTCCTCTTCGCGGGGTTCAGACCTCATAATTTGCAAATTCTGAGTGGAGGGAGGCTGGAGTATCCCTTTATCGTGTAGCCTCACTATCAGTGTAGGGTAGTTCTCTGTCTCATGATCAAACTGAGTATAGTATAAACATGATGCTCTCGTTGAATTTGTACAATTGCAGGCTTAATGCCCTAGCCCTCTACGATTCTAACAAATCAGTTGTCCATGACCCCTTCCTGGTCCCATTCCACCTTGACCTCATCCACGCCCCTGAAATCCAGTGTGTGCCATCCTTTCATTTGGATCGAGGGCCTGCATTTTGGTCTGAAATGTTTAGGCAGGAGTTCAATCCATCATCATCTCGTAACTTCTGCAGGTGTGCTCATTATGGCCTACTGACCTGTAGAAATTACAAAACAAATGTTGGGACATCTACGTATACTTTTGTAATAGGTGATAGTTATCTGTAGCATGTTTTCCTCCTATATGAAAAATCATGCACAATAATGCAGGCGTCGCGCTTGGACCTACTTGTTCATCTAGTCTTAATGGCATTGGCCCTCCTCGTGCCAA
Source organism: Pinus taeda (assembly GCA_000404065.3). NCBI lineage: Eukaryota > Viridiplantae > Streptophyta > Pinopsida > Pinales > Pinaceae > Pinus > Pinus taeda. The sequence continues at coordinate 17,840 of APFE031134824.1, forward strand.
GTAGTTCGTGAAGACTGGACAATGGTCCTTGTCATGCCTCTGGCCTTTGCATTTTATGCACCATACCTCCTCGCACACTTCTGGCTGAGTTGTCCTATCCTATTTCAAGCTCTGCATTTCCAAACAAAATTTTTGCAATTGCACGTGGATTTTTTGGACTCCCAAGCTAGGATCTTGTATTGGGGTCTTGTGCAGTCTCATTGCAATCTCTAAAGCCTCAGCCTGGGTGGATAACTTCTGCTGTGACAGTGTTATCCTTAAATGTGGTGTTAATGATGCTACAAACATGCGTAGTGTTGTTCATCTGTCAAGGTCATGTTGGCTTTGTGAATCATACTCTTCAATCTCTGATCCATATCCCATGGGGTCTCACCTGGAAGCATCGTGATTTATTTAAACCCGATAATCGATTGTGTCTCCGTCTTTGGCCTGCTAAATTCCCTGTTTAGCACAGCCTAGACATCTGCAATCCCCATGTTTGGATGGTCATTAGAATGCTTAATGTACCATTTTTGTGCATGATCTTGCAATGCACTTACCAACGTTGACTTATTTATATTGTCATCCATGACCCCTTGTGGTTCCCATACAACTTTTACTATGAACCAAAATTGGTCTGGACCTTCATTCCCTACTCCTCTGAATATCGGAAATTTTATCGTGCTCGCCATATTGAACTGTGGTGGTGGCGGAGGTGGTGTGGGCGGAGATGGAGGTGACGATGGTGAAACTGGTGGCAGTGTAGGTGGAGGTGGTATGCACAAAATTTGCTGCCCTATCAGACTGATCACACTTCTTGGAGAAACTTTTGCAAGCTCTTCCTCACTTTCTCGTCGAGGCCAAATCAAGGGGCTATTTTCTATCTCTGCACTACCTTCATTTCTATAGATCCTCCCACTTCGTGTAACCCCAAACATCAATTTATTCACATAACCCAATTTTTGCACAATAGAATTTTAATCCAAGTGTTCAAAGATTTAATATACTTACCTCGCGGTCCTTTGAGGAAGTGTCGTTCCGCCTCACTGTAGCTTACTGTCGTGTCTACTGTGAACTCGGTGATAAACCCTCTTATAATTTGATCGAGCCATGGTCTACAACACTTGCAATCTTATCTTCTAACATTTCTAGTTTGCGCACTAATTTTAGAGTCCACACAATCAGTTTGTCGAGCTTACACCTTCCCTGACTGTCTTCTAGCTTCGCAATCCACTCGTACAATTTAGAGGGGAAGGATGCAAAGAAAATTTCATGGATTTCTGTATATAATTAGTGCTCCAACCACTATTCCTTTGATACTCACAGATTCCTATTCTTGTGCGGCGCGAACTCGTGATTTTTTTTGTCCAACCACTCTTCAACTTATTTCTTCGTCAGATTCGAGTGACATGACATCAGACATCCCTTGTGTAGATCCCATTCCTGACAACAGAACAATTTGTTGGCTTGTTGGGGCCTGACCCAGGTTCATAGGTGATTTAGCCAAAAAATCCCGATACTACTGGCCCTTTTGGCAACAGTCTACAGAGCACAGACTAAGGTCTCACTCAAAGTAGTATGGGATGGTGCTAGAACTAGGTTTCCGAACCTTGGAGATGTCTGATGTTTTCAAGTGGTCTACGGTTCAACCCTATGCACACATCGCTACGCACACTTACCTATACCTTGCAACCTGAGATGTTGCCTTCATGCAGCCCTACTCAGAGGCCAAATAATGTAATTACCCAAGTCCTTACTAGTAATCCTATCTGAGTTGATTAACGTAGCTTATTTGTATGTTTTCAATTATACTTAAAAATATTCACAATTCATATAAACAATATAATTGCAACTCATATTCAACAGATAATAACCTAAGACAGATACACGTAATTCAGATTAAACTTCTCTTTATTATTCTCTTCCTTTGGCTACAGACTCTACTCTACCATGCACACTGAGCTGCAGGGGTCTGCGCACTCAGCCGTGGACTCTACTAGGCCTCTGAGCACTTAGCTGTAGAGCCTCTTCCTACTACTATGACCCAAGACACACTTAGACTCTTTTTCTTTGCTTCACTATCTAATACTATTCATTAGATTCCATTCTAATCTTATCTTCTTTAAAACTTAGAGCCTCGCTCTATTTAACATTACATTCAACACTTAGTGCGCACAACCCTATGACTCTAAAATACACTTTGTTCTCGCAATCCGTGTAGCTTTGCAATAATATCACTCAAAACTTGGGCTTTGAGCCCCAAAACATGTTGTGGGGGGATTCCATGCCCAACGTCTAGTCAGGGAGGTGCGTTTCTGCCTAAACACTATAGGTGAGTGTTTTTTCCATCATAAATTCATAACTTCTGTAGTTTCGCTCATAATGCCCTACCGCCCTATAGAAGTTGTAGAATAGTTGTTGCAGTTTTTGTACAAACTTCTGTAACAAATGATAGTTATCCGTCATATGTTCTCCTACTACCTGACATATAGCGCACCACAATGTAGGCCCCATGCTCGGTCCTTCTTGGGCTTCCAGCCTCAAAGGCAGCAGTCCTCCTCCTACAATATAGTTCGCAAAGACTAGGTAATGGTCTTTTTCATGCCCCTGACCTTTACATTTTAGGCACCATATTTCTCCGTGCACCTCTGGTCCAACTGTTCTACCTTGCTTCAAACTTTTCATTTCAAGGCAAAGATTTTGCAACTACGCATGGATCTACTGAACCCCTAAGCTCAGATCTTTCATCAGTGTTTCATGCAGTCTCATTGTAATCTCCAAGGCCTCTGCCTAAGTTGTAATCTTTTGTTGTGACAACAACCCTTAGGTGTGGCAGGAGTGAAGCCACGAACCATTCGTGGTAATGTCCATCTATTAAGTTCATATTAGCTTCATAGATTTTACACTTCAACCTTTGATCCAATTCCCAAGGTGTCTCACCTGGTTTCATCGCGATTTACTTTAACCCCACAATCGACTCTTCCTTAGATTTAGGCCAATTGAATTCTTTATTCATCATGATATGGATGTTTGCCACTCCAGAATTTGTGTTATCATTAGAGTACTTGATGTACCAAGTTAGTGCGCGATCCTACAAAGCACTAACCAGTGTTGCCTTCTTCATGTGATCATCTGTGACACCCTAAGCTTCCCATACAACCTTCACAATGAACCAAAACTGGTCCGAGTCCTCATTTCCCAAGCCTTTAAACAAAGGCATCTTCACTAAGTCTGCCATGTTAAACTTTGGTGGAGGTGGTCATGGTATGGGTGAAGTCGCAGGTGATGGTGGTGAAGTTGGAGGTGGTGTGAGTGGAGGTGGAAATCACAAGAATCCTTGTCTTATTAACTGAATTGCACTTCACAGAGAAGCCTATGCTACTCCTTCTTTGTCACCTAATGGAGGTGAAATCAGTGGGCTATACTCAGGACCCTTTCTTCTTTCATTTCTGTAAGTCTTTCCACTTCGCGTAGCTCCGAACATCAAGGTAGCTGCATAACCTTTTTTTTGCACAATAACATCTTAATCCAGGTATTCAAATACTTCAAGTACATACCTCATGGACCTTTGAAAAAATGTCACTTCGCCTTGCTGTAACTAACTGAGATATTGACCACCAATTCAGTCACAAATCCTCTTATGATGCGATCGAGCCAATGATCAACAGCATGTGCGATCTTATCCTCAGAGGCTTCTATTCTTTGTACTGGCTTTCGGGTCTAGACAATAGAACCGTCAAGTCTCCACCTTCCTTAGCTATCTACTAGCTTCATGATCCACTCATATAGCTCAACTGGAAAGGAACACAAAAATTTCTCATGGATTTCTTTATATATGTATCTATCCAGCCATTGTTCCTTTGTGAGCCACAGATTTTTGTTCTCTTACACCATGAATTCATGGATCTTCCTGTCTAACCAATATCTGACCTCTTTCTTAGTTGGATTCCAGTGATATGACATCACACATCTCTCATTAAGATTTGGGTCCTAGAAATGAAACCTTTTTTTCACTGTATGGGGCCTGACCTAGGTTCAGAATTAGTTAGCCAAACAACTCCCTACACTACTTTCCCTTTTGGCATTAGCCTGTGGAGCGCTGACCGAATTCTCACCCAAAGCAGTATGGGGGGATGTTGGAACAAAGTTTCTACACCCTAAGATGGTTTTGATATTGGTTTATACCCTCTGTTCCTACTTTCACTTAGGTCACCAGCTTTAGGGCTCTGTTAGTCTAGCCTTTTATTCTGCCCTTCAGTACCTCCACAAAGGTGTATGATTGACCTTCGCTCAGCCTTAACCCACTGTCTAGGTACTTCCGTACTGCTATGATAGCATATTCTATAGGTTTTGAGATTATCTTATGTGTTTTACTTATTTTACTAAACAATCACAGTTAGCGCCATGTAAATTCATATTCTTACTTGCATTTAATTAACCAATATAATTACATATATTCACGCATCACATAAAAATTATAAATGGAACCCAAAATGCTATATAACCAGATGCATTAACAGGAAATAAATACATAGAATTTGCAGAATACTTCTCTTTATTGATATCCTCAGATTATTATAGACTCTATCCGCCCTACGCACACAACTGCAGGGGTCTATGCACTCAATTACAAACTTCCACCCTAGGCCTTTGCACACTTAGCTGCAGAACCTCTACATACACTAAGACCCGAAACACTTACACTTCACTACCAATACTCCAAGACTTTGTCATACTTACTTCACTACTTAGATCTTACGTACTTAGCTCTTTTTATACAATCCCAAGGTCCGCTGACCATGGGTGGATCTTTATAGCCGACTTTAAACTTTACAAAATAAGGGCAGACAACCGTTTATAACTCATGACACCTTCACGCTCCGCGACCACAAAATGCGGAGACTTTACTACTTTATTACAAAATTGACCCAAAACATGGGATTTTAGCCCTAAAAATGTCCTTGGGTGATCTCGTTCCCACAGGCCCCAACCCCTTTCAATTAGAAAGAACACACTTAATAGAGGCACAAACCATTAAACTTTGCAAGAACCAACATACTATATCCAAGAGACTTATTTTCATATAATTGTTAGACTCATGTCATTGGAAAATATTTTTTTAACTAATTTATCCATACTCAACACATGCTCCCTTCTACATCTTCCTCTACTACGACATCTTTACACTACTTTTACAATCCTTCATGCTTTAGTAAGTTCTCAATCACAATAGCACTTCACACACACACTACCTCTAACTTCCTTCACTCTCTCTCGTACACACACCCATCACCTTTTTCAGTTAAACCAGGTTCTTCCTCTATGCAACATTGCACTTATTCAGCATTCTAATGCACTCACTCTCTAGCCCAGTCGTTATAAGCACCCCTGCTAGCTCACTAACGTTTTTCACAGTTGTTTCTCTCTTTTACATACTTTCACATTCTTCCAACAACTGAAAAACATAATTAGAATGACTGCTTCATATATGCTCAGATGGCTTGAGAGAGAAATCATTAATTGTCCCATGGCTCATGAGATACTTCTCAACAACCAAATTATCTTCAATTATTTTTCCTACATTAAATCTACCAAGCCCATGTTTTTATCATAATTACTCCTACCAACTCCATTTATATATTCTTGACTCTTCTCCCATAACTGCATAGCTACTTTTGGCACTCCAAACACTTTTTCATATAGTGTCGTGCCTTTCAATTTTTGCATGTAGGCTTATATCCCCTTTTCCTTCAACTCTCAGCCCATATGACTAGAGCATTAAAATCATGTTTTTAAACCATGAAAACTTTCTTATGCTAATGTCGTCATGACATAAGGCTGATGTCATTCTTACATCATCATTGCACATGGTGGCCTCTAGGTGGTGCATGTTTCACCAAGATTTAGCCCACTTGTCCTTCCACAAATCCCAAAAATGCTTACCATGTGTCACCCATACAGTATGTGCCATGTCATTTATTGATTTCATGATGACGTCACCTATGCTATTCCAAATTTTCATGCTATCCTCCATGCCATATCCACCCAGTTCCATTCCATCCTTAATAACCAATCAATGTGTGTTATTTTTCTACCATACGTCCTCGTCTCCTTGGTCCATGTCATCATGCCACATCACCCATTAGGTGTTTGAGGGTTTTTAACTAGTGTGCACATTCACCACCTGATTCACATTTGAATTATTGGATCGAATGATCCTCCATCATTTGATGACATCAGCTGTGGTAGGGTTATTAAATAGTGCTCTAGTTCATCACTTGATATTATCATGTTGTGTGTAAGATTGCCTATTAACCCCCACATGTTTTGGTGCCTAACAACCATTGATTTTCCTAGGCATTGGGTAGATCAATGGATATCGTTGATTACGAAGCCCCCTCTTCCTACAATTTTGCATTTTTTGGAATCTTAAAGCTCGGAACCCATGCCAATATTTCAACAACTATATCTTCTCAACCCTTTGGAGTTTATCAGGATCCAATATATTGTTGGAATGGTCTTTCTAAGGACTATTCAGGGATGAGCCTTTTAGGAGAAACTAAGCTAATGAACTAAGGCATAAATTCTTTCAAAGCTATAACCCCCATACTTGACCTTAGCTTGGCAACAACATCCATCAACGTTTACCAAGGCTCCAACCCCATTTAAGGAAACTCAACTACAACTCTACAACCAATTCACCTTGAGCTTGATATTCCTTGATATCAATGGTATAGGGTGTATCGGGCTGAAATATCTCCCCTGAGACCGCGCCTTTTCCAAAATAAATATTCTCAAGATACATGAATTTCTTCCAAAAAAATATAATAACACTAATTGAACAGACTATATTCCCCCTAAACAGGGTTGTTTGTTGCTAATATAAGACTATCATGCACTTTCTCCCACTGCACATTCAAGAAAATAGAAAAACATTTCCATTTCATCTTTCTTATCTTTTAGCTTACTCTTTAAAATAATAATAAAAAAAATTAGTAGGTTCCTTCCCTCACACAAACTAATTCATTGGGTTGTGAGAGAAACTACTCCCAATTGTTTCCTAGGGTACTCAAAGAGTTCCTAAGGAAGAGGATTTGCAAAAATATCTACAATCTTCTCATTATTAGCCACATATTCAAGTTTAACAACATTAACAACAACTTGATCTCTCAAGAAATGAACCTTGATTGGAATGTTTTTAGTCTTGGAAAGCATGATAAGATTATTAGAGATATTAATGGCACTAGTGTTATCACACATGATAGGGTTGGGATCATCAAAATCAACTTTGATATCCTTCAAGGTTTGTTTCATCCAAATAATTTGGGTACAACAAGTAGTTGTAAGTATGTATTCAACCTCACCTACAGATAAATAAATTGAGTATTTTTTCTTTCTTACCCAAGACACTATGAAATTTCACAAGAAAAATGTTGCTCCACTTGTACTTTCCTATAATAAATGTTTCCAACTCAAGCAACATCACTATAAGATTTTAAACTAAACTATTTACCTCTTTTATAACACAAACCAAGGTTTGTTGTGCCTTAGAGAGTTTAACATCCTCTTTATTGAATTAACGTGGCTTTCTTTTGGGTTCGCTTAAAATATAGCCTTCAAGCCCACTACTTGCATTATATCAAGTTGCGAAGAAGTTAAGTACAACAAAATTCTAATCATAGACCTATACATGGTTCAATTTACAAGTGGTGATTAATATTCTTTACTTAACTTGAAGCGAGTCACCATGGGTGTTTTGATAGGTTTGCACTCCACTCCAAATTTCTTCAATGTTTATTTTAAATATTTGGATTATGAAATGAAAACACCTCTCTAAAATTGTGTAATTTGCAGTCCAAGAAAAAAGTATCGCTCTACTACCATTGGAAATTTTGAAATATTTTTGCATTTGTTCAGTAAATTGATGTCCCATTTTCTCCAAATAGTTGCAAAAAATAATGCCATCTACATACACAACAATTATTAATAAATTATAATTTTCAAATTTGATACATAAATTGTTATTTTTTGTCCCTCTATTAAATCCTTATTGTTGCAGATACTTATCTAGCCTTGACTACTAAGCTCTTGGAGCTTGTTTTATCCCATACAAGTATTTTCTCAATTTGCAAACATAATCTTCATTTTATGAGAGAAAAAACCATTTTGGTTGTTCAATGTACACCTCCTCTTCTAACTCACCATTGAGGAATGTTGACTTTTCATCCATATGATAGACTTTAAAATTCTTATGAGTTGAAAATGCTAGGAACATTCTAATGGCTTCTAGTCTTGCTAAAAGAGAAAAATGTTTCTTCAAATTCTATACCTTCTGACAGGTCCCATCAATAGGTATATTTTGAAGTTCATTGTGCTATCATCCAACCCTTAAAACTCTCATTTTCTCACATTAATTCACATTTCTAGCCATAATATGCTTAGTAGGAAGACTAAAGGGTGTTTGTCATATTGTATGGCCTAATGTGATTAATTTCCAAGAAAATAGGCATTTTTTGAGGCATTTATTATGCAAGATCTTCATGGAGACAAACTAGATATAATATAAGGGGGTTGTCCACCTCATTAACTCTCTAACTCGACTTTAGATCATAGGATCCTCACTCATAGCTCGAATTCACTAGCAACCGAGGGACTCCAAGCACTTGTGAATATCAAGGAGGAATAGATCAAAAAAAATTTGAGATCTTTGAGGAAATCACTCTTATTTTCAAGGGAGATGCCATCAACTACCTTTTAGTATAAATAAAGTAGCCAAGAGGCTCATTAGGATTCAATTTTTGTGGCAGCTAGGCGTAGCTACTGAGAGCCTAATGCTTGAAATTGTTATTTTTATTTTTCTTATGATGTATGTGACTATCATTTTCTATTAATGAGAAGCTTTCCATTTATTTTCATCTGAGTTAGTTTTGGAGGACTAAAACCCTAGGGTTTGGACATAACCCATAAGATTTTTTCCCTCTTTTGTAGTTATTTCTTGTTCTTGTTTCAAAGGATTATAATTCTTTAGTTATAAGAAGAATTTTGGCGTAAATCACATAAAGAAAAACCTTTGCCGACGCGTTTAGAACCAACTAGTGTGGTTCATCGTCAAGACAAGTTCAAGAGACAGATCTAGTCTAGCGCGTTAAATAGTACGAGCAGAGATTCCAATAGCTAAAACCGATTAATGTCTAATTTTGACCCAAAGACCCTGTTAAATTATTAATATTCTTATTGTTATTATTATTCCCAATATTTACTATTTTATTCGTGGAAATAAGTTAAACTAGGTAAAAAATAAAATAAAATAATAATTTATTTATTTAAATTCTTAAAAATAACAATCTTTATCCTTAATATTTAATTATTATATTTATGGATCTAAGATCAATTAGGTGAATAAATACCATATTTACTTAAAGTTAGTTTAAAAATTAGATTATTACATTATATATTAATTATTATATATTAATTATTATTATATATATATATTATATATATTATATATATATATATATATATATATATATATATATTCAATGAAAAAATGTCAATAAAGATAGTTAATATAAATAAACTGAGAAAAGAGTTAGTATATAAGAATAATAAAATATTAATATATAATAATGTATAATAATAATATATAATATATAAACAATAATATATAGTAATAAAAATAAATAATAAATAACCACTATATATTAATATCAATAATAATAATATATATATACTATATAAGTTAATATCTATAATAATAATAATACTAGCAACATATAATAATAAAGTATATAAAATTAAAACAATAAATAGTAACAAAATAAATATATCTATAATAAAAATAATTAAAAATAATAATAATAATAATAATAAGTAATAAAAAATAAATTTTATCTATTTAAATGGTTAATAAAATAATATTATAAATATCTATAAGCATCCCTTAATATGGTATTAAAATTAAGAATTAAGATAAATTAGATAAATTACTATATAGTAATTATAATATATTTATAGAAAATAAAATATATAAATATAAAAAGAAATAAATTATAATACATAATAAATAAATAACATGGATACACTATATAGGATAATATATAATAATAGTAAAATGATAATATAAAAACATATATAATAAAAGATAAAAAAAAATCAATAGAAAGACCCGATTTAAGACGAAAAGAAGCAGGAAAAGAAAAACAAATAAATCAAATAAATAAGTACTAGGACGAAAGGGCAGGGATCCAAGATCTACTAATCTTCCAGCCATCATCTCTGTTGAGATTGATAGGCCTTCTTTCGATAGGCCTTCTGTATTGAGGAGGCCAGGGTCATGGCCAAAGTGGAAAGAAGGCCTATCAATCTCAACAGAGATGATCGCTGGAAGATTAGTAGATCTTGGATCCCTACCCTTTCGTCCTAGTATTTTTATTTTTTTTTTTCCTTCTTGCCTTCCCTTTCAGTCTTGATCTGGGTCTTTCTATTGAATTTTATTTTTTTTTTTACTATCTTTGTTTCTCTATGTTATATCTTATCATTTATTACTATTATTATATATTATCGTATATAGTGTATACATATTATTTATTATGTATTATTAATTTCTTTATATATTATATATATTTTATTTCTATAATAAATAGTATTAAATAGTATTTTACCTAATTTATCTTAATTCATAATATAATAATATTAAAGAATATGATTATATAGAATTAATATATTTATTTATTAACCATTAAATAGATAATTACTTTATTTAATTAATATTATTTTAGATATATATTATATGTTACATTTATTGTTTTTAATTTATATACTTATTATAATGTTACTAGTTTATATCATAATATTAAATATTACTTATATAGTATATAATTATATTCTTGATATTAATAATTGTGGTTATTACCATTATTTATACTATATATTACTTATATATTTTATATTATATATACATTATTACATATAATATTTTATATTTTATCCTTTAATTAATGTTTTAGTGCGTATATATAATATTATATATATTATATATATAATATATATAATATATATATATATATTATATATAATATATAGAATATATAGTTAATAAATAAGCTAAGTTTTAAACTAACTTAGTAGTATGGTATTTATTAACTAATTTGCCTGGTACCTTAAAATCATAAAAAATTAAGGATATGAGGTAAAAAAGAGAGGTATATTAGGTATACTAATAGTAGATTAAACATACATATATATATTATATGGTATTTATTTTAATTTTTATTACTATATATTATGTTTATAATTATATATTATCTTTTTTTTTGTTGGGAAAAGGCTAAACTATTTATATTAAAAAACCAAAAAAGTATTTACAAGAGGTATGAACCTCTGAGAGCGTGTGTTCAACTCTCTGTCAAAGCTTTCCCTATCAACCTGGATCCTCTACTTATACAAGCTAGAGGTTACAAAATCATCAACAGAAATAGTTTTTACTGCGACATAGTCAGACATAGAAACAAGAATTTAACCCGGTCCACAAGACACATTACAAAATACAGGGGTTCCATGCAACATTGCGTCAAATGCTGGCCACCTCCTAATGAAACTGAACCAAAAAGGAAAAAAGTCGTGCTCCTGAGACCATAGGCTTACCCTTGACGCTTCTGCCATTACTTGTTCTGCTTCTTCCGCTCCTCAGCTTCACGTTCCAGTTCACGCTTCCTTCGATCCTCTGCTGCACGTTCCGGGTCACGCTCCCAAGTCACCTCCATCCCATCCGGAAGGTCTTCGAGACGATCAATACCAGGCAGCAGTTTAAGGTACAAAGTGTAGTCAAAAGAGTCCTCTGTCTCCTCATTCCTTATCTTGCTCTGAGGGGAGGAAGGCTTGCTGCTTTGAACCTCCATTAGAGCCTCGGGTGGATTCTCAGACGTAGTCATGGGCTCTTTTCCTTTGAGGTTGCCAATTTCCTGTAAAGCTTCAGCCTGCTTCGCCGAATATCCAAGGGTGCTCTCCTCATCTATCTTGCTCTATAACTCAGGGCTATAAGAACTGTCAGCTAAATCCTTTAACTTGGTTGAATTGTCCGAGGAGGGAGGCGTCTTTTCCTCTATTTCAGCCTTCCAGCTACCGTCCTCCTCATCCTCCTCAGAAAAAAATGACAGTAATCATGGCTTTTACCACATGCTTATTCCTCCTTCGATGGTAATGAAGAGTCGCGGCCTGCACTGAATTGCTTATGTCTGAACCAGAGTGCCCCGAGTCAGAGGAGGGTGGCGAAGCAAAAGCCAGTGGTGAGATGCGCCTCGGGCTTGATTGGCCCCTGCCTCTTGTGCCGCCTCGCTGCCCAGAATTACGCCCCCTGCAAGGCCCAAGATACCCAGCGTGAGGAGCCATGATGAACCCAAGATACCCAGCTGCTCTTTGAGGACAAAGCCGGGCTTCCTTATGCCTCCGCCTGCCAGTAAGAGTTTCGTTGCAGAGGTTTCCCCGATGGCTCAGCAACCCAACGACCAACTTCGAATTCTCCTTGGAAGAATGAGGAAAAACCACAAGAATTGGACAGGGGATGGACTCGAGGGTGGGCTTGCTGCCCTCAGAGCCTCCCTCCTCAATTCTGACCTTAACTGCTAACCTCTCCAGACCAGAGCCGAACTCAAACAGAGAATGAGGAATGTTTGCGCCATTCTGAGATAACTGGCGTCGAAACCTTGGAAATTCAAATGCATCAACGAGCCATTAAGGCTCGTAAATTTGCTTGGGACAGAAGCCAGCCCAGAACCCATGGCGACCACCTGTCTGTGGCATGGCGACTTGTACGCAGTGCGTGGATGAAACATGAACTTAAATGCGTATAATGACACCCGCATCCGGGTTATATATTATATATTATTATTATACATTATGTTTATTAATATTTTAATTATCTTATATACTAACTCTTTTCTCTGTTTAATTATATTGACTATTTTTATTGACATTTCTCATTTAATATATATATATATATATTATATAATATATATATATAATATATATATATATATATATATATATATATATATATATATACTATAATATCTGTGTGGTGTGTGTGTGTGTGTGTGTGTGTGTGTTTATATATATAATTAATATATAATGTAATAATCTAATTTTTAAACTAACCTTAAGTAAATATGGTATTTATTTACCTAATTGATCTTAGTTCCATAAATATAATAATTAATATTAAGGATAAAGATTGTTATTTTTAAGAATTTAAATAAATAAACTATTATTTTATTTTATTTTTTACCTAGTTTAACTTATTTCCACGAATAAAATAGTAAATATTGGGAATAATAATAACAATAAGAATATTAATAATTTAACAGGGTCCTTGGGTCAAAATTAGACATTAATCGGTTTTAGCTGTTGGAATCTCTGCTTGTACTATTTAACGCACTAGACTAGATTTGTCTCTTCAACTTGTCCTGACGATGAACCACACTAGTTGGTTTGAAAAGCGTTGGCAAAGGTCTTTCTTTATGTGATTTACGCCGAAATTCTTCTTATAACTATGATGGATCACAGAAGCCTCAGTTCTACAATTATAATTCTTGCTTTGTTGCAGTAGATGATATATCATAAAATCTTATGATTGTAGGCTTGCCTATCACCTCTCTTATGGGATGAGTGATTTGAAAGATCCACAATAACAATGACAACTCAAAAATATTTGTTTAGGATTTCTTGGAAATTATTAAGTATTGGATTACAATTATTCTGCATGTTTAATCGCTGGAACTTAGGATTTAGTAGTGTTGGTTTGATAATTGAAGTTGTGTTGTATGTTAGAGTACCCTTCAATAAAATTTAACTCATATTTTCCATGTTTATTTACTTTAGTGCAATAATGATCATTGGGTGCACATAGTTGGCTAGCTACATAAACTATGCTGATCTATAGGGGTGTTCACACCTTTCCACATCCACCTGGACTTCTCCATCTTCCCTCTAGGCACCTCACCTTGATTCCAAACCCAGTCTATGAATTCATTCTATTCAGGAAATGAAGGACACCATGGGTATAAATTTTGGTGCAAGGTAGACATTTAAGGGGTACTAGGCTTGGCTAAGGGGCCCCCATGCCCTTCATTCACCTTTTTCTATCTTCATCCACCTTCCTTTCCTTCAAGAAATCATTTATGTTCTCAAACATCTCTTGAACACTCCTCCTGTAGAAAAAGAGGACCTCATGTAGCAATACATGACCTCGTGTAGCACCTCCTGTAGCAGATCTGTAGCATAGCTTTCTCTAACCAATTTTGCTCCATACTTTGAGTTTGGATTAATCAAGTTTAGTAATGGTCACCACACTATGATTTGATGATTAGGGAAGACTCTATGACCACTCCAACGTCATTATTTCCTCACTACAATCATCGGATAGAAAATTAGAGTTAAAATTTGTGTTTTTCTTCATGAGTATGTTAAAGATTGGATTTCTCAGTTTCCATAATGTATGAGTAGACAAATGATGCATTCATATAGGTTATTGATTTGATTAAGTGTGAAAGTAGAGTAGCATGATTTATTTTTGCAAATAGATTATCCATTTTCCTTTCATGCAATTTAAAGTGGAATTTACATTTAATGAATGGAATTTCCACCTTTATAGTTAGAATCATGTTCATTTATGCTTTCATATGAAGTTTTGACTATAATAAGTTAGGGGAGTGTTCTCTGAACACCTTAATCTGATTTAATGAATGAGGGTGACATGAGTAAAACCTAACTTATTGTGCATATAACACTGTCACCTATGAGTTTGTACAAACCCTAGGTTTATAATTTAAGTTGAGAACCCCTTGGGAGTTGCAACATCCTTGGTGCAAGACCATGACACATTTTGGCATAGTTTTCAGGTAGGTGTCTCAATAGGTTTTGTTTCTACTTAAGAATTGCATTTTTTTTTTGCATCAATATTAGTGCTTTGGGAAAAAAAAGTGAAAAATCTGAAGAAAAAAAAAACTAGTTCTTTAATGCCTCGTAAGAGTAGGGATAACCAAGGGAAATTCTTACCAAAAACCCCCATTTTTATGAAACTAGCTCACAAAAAGATAGAAAAGATAGATCAATGCCTTAGAATTCAGCCTCTTTGAGGGGGCAACCTCCTTTACAATACACAAATGAACAATTCTTGGATGATACAAATGACAAGACCTCCTTTCTATATATAGGAGTCTAAGGGTCATAATTAATCAGAGCCGCACATAACAATAATATGTAAGGGCACAAATAATAACAATAGTGGGCTTCTATGGGGCACAATAGTAATAATATGGGGACTACATGGGTACAACAATATAATAAGGGGGTTTTACTAATAACAATAAGGGGTTACACTAGTAGTATAGGGGCCTAACATGCCCCTCTCCTTCAAATAGTGTTTTCCTTAATGCTTTAGTAGTTCTTGATGCTTCTGTATAAAATTATTGTCCTCCCATGTGGAATATTTAGCGGGTAAGTTCTTCCACTTGATGAGGTACTCTGAAATTGATTGATTTCATAGCTGTTGGGTTCTTGAATCTGTGACTGCTCCAGGTTCCAATATGATTTTTCCTTCCACTTCAAGTTCTCGGAATATTGTTTGAATTGGGATCTTCTGCAACTTTTGAATGAGTGGCCACACTTCTTTGTCCTTCTACCATTCATCCCTTTCTTTGTTTATCCAATCTGGTTGGATAATATAAATATCACAAAACAATGCTTCAACATCCTCATCCTTTCTTGAGAGTGCATCTACAACAAAATTTTGCTTCCCTTTTCTATAGATGATGTCAAAGCCATAACCCAACCTATTTGTGACCCATTTTCTTTGTTCTTCTAAAGATAATATTTGTTCTAAAAAGTATTTAAGACTATCATGATCCATTTTTACCTTGAAGTGTCTTCTTATTGGGTAAGGTCGCCATTTCTTAAGTGCATGTATTATTGCCAACATTTCCTTCTCATAAATAGCTTGCTTGAGATGTAGCCATAAAAATACCCAATCACCTACATCAAAACATTTTTCACTGCGATGTTGATCTACTTCTTGTTTCATTCGATTCTGTACCAAAGTTGCGATATCCTTTAGAAGTTGGAGAACTTGTTGTTGATGCTCAATGTCATCTTTCACTGATTGAACCTTTTTCATCTTGATATGCCCTTATATCTTTAGAGTTTGAGGAGTGGTAATTTCTTCCAATCCTTTATAAGATATGGTCGGATTCATTTCTTGATGTTCGATGTGATCTTTCACTTCTTGAACTTTTTTCTTCTTGATATGTCCTTCTATCTTGATAGTTTGAGGAGTGGTAACTCCGACCAATGCATTACAAGATATGGTTGGATTCATTTATTCTTTCTTGATGTGGTCTTTCACTTCTTTAACCTTTTTCTTCTTGATATGTCCTTCTATCTTGACAGTTTGAGTGGTAATTCTTGCAAATGTATTACAAGATATGGTCGGATACATTTCTTCTTTCTATGGGGTTGGTTCCTGGTGTATATCCTCTTATTTTAATGTTTCTTGATCCTTTTCTTCCTCATCTTCATAATCTATGTAAAATAATTTCTTCTTAGCACACTTATGACCTTTAGTGCATTTGCTATCACAATTGTAACAAATCCCTTTTTCACTTTTTTCTTCCAATTGTTGTGGTGTCACCCTTGTAGGTTGTGGAAGGCTAGGAGAAACAACACTTCCATGTTTATAGTTGTGAGGGGTA
This sequence comes from Pinus taeda, assembly GCA_000404065.3. Lineage (NCBI taxonomy): Eukaryota > Viridiplantae > Streptophyta > Pinopsida > Pinales > Pinaceae > Pinus > Pinus taeda. The sequence goes on from APFE031134824.1 coordinate 34,561, forward strand.
GAATTCCTTGTTTCCACAATTTTCCTTTCCACTTTTCTTGCCAACCTGAATGCCTTCTCCAATGAATCAGGTTCCCAAAGATGAACCTCATGTTGAACGTTATCCTTTAATGTCCATATGGAGACATCAATCCTCTACTTCTCTGGAATATCATTTTCCCTTATATTCAATTTTTTAAAGTCCTCAATGTGCTCTTCCAATGAACATTGTTGTTTTAGATTTATCAATTCGCTAAAGAAGGTCTTTCTCTTTGTATCCTCATAATGTTCTATCATTTCCTCCGTGAAAATTGACCACGTGATAAGTGGTTTACGAGAAAAAAGCCCTTTATACCATAAAAATTAATTCAGTTCTACCAATACATATCTTTTGTAATAGTGGTACACCATGTAGATCAAAACATTTCTCCATTTGTAGTATCCAATTTACCGGATCCTTGCCATCAAACTTCCTCATCTCGCTTTTTCTTGATTTTAGGAGCTTGATCTTGAAACGAATATAACTATGCAATTTTGGATCTTCCAGTTCTAAAATCATAGCCTATAGTAGTCCTCTGCGTCCTCTTTCCAATGCCACCAGTCTGATCAAAATTGAATTCTCCAAGAAAGAGTTATACACAATCTCTCAAGATGATCTGATTATACACATTTTCATAATAACGATCTTGTATGACGTGCCATGTGTCACTGTTTTGACCTTAGGATCTGAAAAATATACAAACAATACTACAGTCCATCCTCTTTCTATAAATTCTGACGAAATTTCAATCTGATGCTCGGAAAGAATGTTATGACTATTTTTGCAAGGTCACATGTTTAAGATGTAATTCAGGAGTCTGAAAAACCCTAATTTCCTCAGATCATATATCCGAAAATATAGCAATACAAGATTTGCAATTTGGACCCAAGGTTCAGATTGATTTCTTCTCAAATGGGTTTTTTTTAGCTTCTGAAAATTCATAGAGAAAATGTTATAGCAAAAATTCCACGATGACCTTTTTTAGATGAAATTCTGGAGCTTGCAAAAACTATAACTTCCTCATATCATATCTCTAAAACTATACTGAGACAAGCTCTAAAATTTGGACCCGGGGTTCAGCAAGATTTCATCTCAAATGGGTTTTTGTTTTAGCTTACGAAACGTCGTAGAAAAAAAGTCATAGTGAAAATTCCACGATGACCAATTTGGAGCAGTGAAACCCTAGAATCCAAAGCTCTAATACCAAATGTTATGAAACCAGCTCACAAAAAGATAGAAAATATAGATGAACGCCTTAGAATTTAGCTTCTTCAAGTGGGTAACCTCATTTACATTACATAAATGAAAAATTCTTGGATGATACAAATGACAAAACCTCCTTTCTATATATAGGAGTCTAAGGGGTCATAATATAATTAGAGCCGACATAAAAATAATAATGTAAGGGAACAATAATAACAATAGTGGGCTTTTATGGGGCACAATAGTAACAATATGGGGACTACATGGGTACAACAATACAATAAGCAGGTTGTACTAATAACAATAAGGGGTTACACTAGTATTATAGGGGCCTAACACCCACCCCCTCAAGCAATCAACCTTCACTCTTCTTTGGTGATTGTGAACTTCCCTCTCTAACTACAAGGGAGTTGGGAAACTCTTTAGGAGAGCCACCTAAAACTTTTGAAGAACCTATAGGAGAAGAAGAACATATCTCACAGACCCAAACCATGGATGAAAGTAGGAACAATGATGTTTTCCCTATTAGAGAAAATAATGGAGGGGTTAGAAATAATAACATAAGCCCTACTACCCTTCCACATTTTCGTGGCCTAACCTTTGAGAACCCTGAAACCTTTATGTTTGAGTTTGTTTTTGTCTCTAGGACCTATGAATATGCCTCTAATGATCATAAGCTAAATTTGTTCCTTCTACCCTCAATGATGCAACCCTGCACTAGTTTATGAGTCTACCTGGGGGCAACATCACTACTTGGGCCCAAATACAACAAGCCTTCAATGAAAAATACTGGGATTACATTAGGTCCAAAGAAACAAAAGAGGAATTCTTGAGGATGATCCTTGGACCTGATGAATCTTTGGAGGACTATGAGTAAGGGTTTCAACTCAATTATAGGAGGGCCAGTTGTACCCTTGATCCTAAGTCACTCATTCTAGTTCTTCTCTAAGGGATAAGGGAGGATGTAATGGAAACCCTCAACATGCTAGCTAGAGGAGATATCTACCAATTTCCTTATGATGAGATCAAAATTGTTTTCAATAATCACTCTAAGGCTGATAGGAAGAAGGGTCGCTCTAGCCAAAGCTTGGTTAGTTTCTCTCCCTCTGAAACAACCATCAAGCATGAGATAGGAAGTATGTTGGAAGACTTTAAGAGTCAAATATTGCATACCTTTGCCTTTCTAATGGATACTATGCAAATTGAAAGAAGGCAAGAGGAAGGAGAGAGGGCACTAGCTATGTTTTTCTAGAGATGTACTAAAAGACATCCTAGGAATGTGTTAGCACTTAGAGAAAACCATGGCTATTGTAAAAGCTCTAAGGTAACCTCTAACCAATGTTTTGGATTTAAATCTATCCCTTTCAACCCAAAGGGGGATCCCTTCTATAACTCAATCAAAATGACAAGTTATGTATTCAATACATTGACTAGCTTTTATTGGTTTTAAACAATATTGGAATGGAAAGGATAGGAAAAACCATTGGGAATGGAGCATTTTTGACAACAAGTTATTACTTATAGGCTATATGAAAAAAATACGAAGGAAAGGTAGCAACAACTTTCTTACACAATTTATCATTTAGCTATGATAGAAGCAAGTAGAGATAAATACCAGGAAATAGATAAATGAATGAATTTTGTTTAAGATATCTAAGTGGAAAACATATAATAGATTGGCATTAGTAAAACTGAGTTGATAAAAAGAGTTCATCTTTAATAACTTAATTTCCAAAATGTAGAAGACATATGGGAACATATTATGAAACAAAAGAGATAACAACCACTAGAAGGTAGACCATAAAACTATCACAAAAGAATCTTTGAATTTGTAAACATATAACATCGGTCGCAATAGCTTATAATAATTTCAAACAGTATACAAAATATATCAAAGTTCAGTAAAAAAAATTCCAACCTTCTTTCATTCTTCAGATCAATCTTTATAGAAAAGACTACAAATTAAAACAAGTTTCTCCCATTATCTTACAAAATTTCGAAAAATAAAAGAGATAAAATGTATCTCTCAAATAAATGCACATAAACATATTTCCAAGCCTACTTGGATCGAAATATCATGTTTTTGTTGGAGTCATGGCTGGAGATAAGGATCACCGAGTCGAGTTTGATGAGGTGGTATCCAAGTCAACAACTATCCATGACATTTTTCCTCATGAATTCCTAAAAAAAAGGGTCTAGTGATCCCTCTGAAAATCCAAAACTGTGACAGACGTTAGGAAGCAAAGAGAGGTTTTATGTTAATGGCTTCGTTGTCGATAAAATCCTCTTTCATATTTGGAAAATTCATTTCCAGTTGTTCAAAAATTGTTCCCGAATTTACTATCTTTTACAAGAAAAAATAGAGTTTTAGCTAACCATTTTTACAAAAATGTGTTGACACTCTTGTTGTTAGAGCTTTAAACTTGTTTATTAAAAAATTGCACTGACACTGCCGTTCTCAGTGCTTTAAAAAAAAATAGACTAAATAGTGTGATAACAGTTGGTCTCATGGGGATGTTTTCAATCATAGATGACATCAAGAACCCATATAGACTAGAGGCATGATCCATTGGGTTGATCCAAACTCAAGTATTGCAACATGAAACCTGCACTTATTCTACAACTGAAAACCAAACTGGAAATTAACATGAATTCTTAAAATTCACTATTACTGTAATCAAATCCACACTCTACAAGCTAAAGAAATTTTCAAACAAACTGAACTTATTTTTGTACATTAGCTACCCTATTCCAATTAGCTGAGAACAACTCATTTCAAGGGATATCATGTTTTCAATGAAACTAACCAAGTTGTTAATTCTTTGACTGAAACTTGTTTTCATCTCCTTTAATTAGAGAGAAGAATTTTAAAAATGAAAAGTCAACATGCTCAGTGAATTTATGCCCATAACTCATGAAATCTGCAAAATTCACCTTAACCGATGATTTCAACAAGTTTGTAAGAGGGTCATCGGAAACTTGAACAGATACTTCTTGTGGATGACAAAAAATATGACAACGTCATGATCTATAGTTTATATTTGTTTCTCCATTTCATTAAAATAAAGATCATTTTCAAAAGAAAAAGTAGCCATCTGCTTATCTTCTTTTTCACCCATCTCGGAAGAAAAAAATGTACATTCTTGTAAATCTTCAAACATAACAGCTACATTATTCATAATAGGAATATCCTTTTGACTATTAAAAATTCTGAATTTGCTACTTCAAAAGGTGTAAATTCCTGAATGACATCTTTGTTTTCAAAGGAATCTAGAACAACCTTTTCTTCTTCATTGTTTCCCTTAAACTCTAATTCATAATTGTCATGAATTAGCTAATTGTCTACAGTTTCCATGCATGTAATTTCAGAACTCTATTTTTCACAAGTTTCTTCTTGCAACATACATTCATAAAATGAATGATATGAAGAATATTTTGATTGGAAATTTCCATTACTATCTTGGTCATTTAAAATATGAAAATATTGTTGCCTTTCTTCAACAATGGAAGGAAAATGAGTTTGAAAGTTAAGGTCCCAATTTCCTTCATCTATGACCAAAATAAAAATGACTTCATGTTGAATATTTTATTGAGTATGATAACAACCATCGTCTACTATTTCCTTATGATGAGAATATAATTCAGAGAGGGATTCCTTTATTTCTTCATACATTAAATATTCATTTTCAATGTCAATTCCCACACATTGAATAAATCTTTTGAAATATTCACAATGATTCCAAAAAAGTGATGTACATTGGAGCATTCCTTATAATTCTTATAGAAAATGGTGTGAAAAATATTTAAGATAATAAACACTAGCAAGTGGAAAAGTTTCATATTAGGATCTTGCATTTTCTTCTAATGTTGCCATAAACATTTTCATGAGGTGGTATTCATGAAATTTAGCCACTCTCTTTCACACATGCATATGATATATAATCAAATGAAGAGCAACATCATCCCCATCGTCATCTTTGAATATTCATAAATATAATTTACAGCCTATATGAGGAATACAATTTGGAAATTAAATAATATGAGCACGATTCATAGGAGCATACATAGCAAATTGTGGATACATATTGATACATTGGAGTCGCCAAACAGTTTTTGATACAACCTAGTCTTCAACGAGTGGAGTCGTCATGAAAGCTTTGAGCTCTATATTTAGCTGAGAATGGAATTTATAGGTGAACGATGCACAACTTGATTGATGTCTGACTGTTGTTCACCAGCAACAATCAAAATTGCTTCTTTGTCATTCTCCCAAGGATGATTTGACATCAAACTTCACCTCCCATGCAATGGAACCAAAATGTTACCGCTTTGAAAAAACCCTGGCTGTGGGAAAAAATATAAGGTAACCTATAGCCAATATTTTGGATTGAAATCTAGCCCTTTTAATATGAAGTGGGGTCCCTTATATAACTCAGTAAAAATGACTAGTTATGTATTCAACACATTGACTAGAATTGATTCGTTTTAAACAATATTGGTATGGAAAACATAAGAAACACTATTGGGCATGCAGTATGCTTGACAACAAGTTACTGTTTATAGGCTATATGAATAAAATATAAAGGCAAGGTAGAAACAACTTTCTTAGATAGTTTATCATTTAGTTGTGATAGAAGCAAGTAGATATAAATACCAAAAAATAGAGAAATTAATGGATTATGTTTAAGATGTCTAAGTGGAAAAAATATAGCATTTTGGAATTAGTAAAACTGAGATGATAAACAAAGTTCATCTTTAATAACTTAATTTCCAAAATGTAGAAGAAATATGAGAAAATATTATGAAACAAAAGAGATAAAAATCACTAGAAGACAGATAAAAAGACCATCACACAAGAATCTCTGAATTTATGAGCAAATAAAACCAATCACAGTAGCGTATATTAATGCCAAACTGTATACAAAATATATCAAAGTTTTGGAAAAAAATTCCAACCCTCTTCCATTCTTCAGAACTATCTTTATAGAAAATACTACAAACTAAAACAAGTTTCTAGCATTATCTTAATTAAAATATTGCTAAAAGTAAAAGAGATCAAATGTATCTCTCAAATATATGCACATAAACATCTTTCCAAACTTAAATGCATCTAAATATCATGTGGTTGGTAGAGTCATGGCTGGATATAAGGATCACCAAGTCAAATTTGATGTTGTGGGATCCAAGTCAACAACTATCCATGAGATTTTCCTCATGAATTCCTGACAAATAGGGTCCAGTTATCCCTTAGAAAGTCCACAATCATGATATATGTTATAAAACTGAGAGATTTGTTTTTAAATGGTTTTGTTACGGACAAAAACATCTTTTGTTTTTTAAAATTTCATTCTAATTTGTTCAAAATATGATTTTCAAAACAATTTCTAAAATAGGATTGAAAAATCCTGAAAAATAGCCTTCAAAGATCCCTTTGAATATGTCAAACCGTCATACCTGTGTAAAATATAAGAGAGGTTTTTGTTAATGGATCATTTTTTGACAAAATTATTTTTCATATTTGGAAATTTCATTTAGAACTGTTCGAAAACTGCACCTAAATTTACTGTATTTTACAGGAAAAACAAAGTTTTAACAGGCCATTTTTTAGAAAATGCACTGACACTCTTGTTTTCAGCACTTTAACCCTGTTTATTAAAAATTCACGTTGAAACTCTTGTTTCAAGTTATTTTAGAAAAACTTAGACTAAACAATATGATAACAAAAGGAATGCTCACTGAATCTTGTAGAAGTATGCTTAGTCTGTGAAGAGAATCATGCAAAACATAAATGTCCCTCTCTATCAGGTTTAAAGGTTGTATACTAAGGAGGGGTAGAAGGTGGGTCAGATCAATTGTGCTTCATTAACTTAAGGAGACCCTTAGGTCCTCACCCGTATCAACAAGGCATGCAAGGTGCACATTATCCTCACTATAATCCAAATCAAAATTCACCTTTCTAGCCTTGGTACCCTTCCACTCATCCATCATGGTTCACACCTCCTCCTTGGTCTTATTCTCCTCAATATCCTCTTCATCGTTTTAACCCTCCGTTTTATCCATATCCACCCAAATCTTCCCAATGGGGAAAACCCTCACTAGGGTGGAGACGTGAAACCACCAAACCTCCTACTTTACTGCCTCCACCTCCACCTCAACAACAACCTCCTCACCAAAATCCACCTAAGGAACCTCAAATGTCTGCTCAACCCAATCCAAACCCAAACAATATGTAGGCACAGTAGCTTTATAGTGGGGAGACATCCTATCCTGACTATGTTGTTAAAATTCAATAGATCAACCTTAGGTCTGCCAAGGTGTTCTGAGATAATAACCCACCCTATCCACCTGAAGATCTTGCAGAAGAGAAGGAAGAGAGTGTCCCTCAAGTCAATCCATGTCCTATTCCTGAAAGGTTGGTCCATCCTAAACAACACACCCTAGAAGAGGTTGAAATTCTAGGAGAATTGAAGAACTTATGTGTCAAGATACCCCTTCTCTAGGCCATCAAAGAAGTTCCCATTTACAACAAGATTATAAAGGAGGAATGTTTCAAAAGGCTTTAGAGAAGAAGAAGAGATACCCCCTGTTGAAAATAGCAACAAGAAATTCTAACAATATAAGTGCTAAAAATAGCACTGCTATAAATAGCAGTTTGGGTACCAGTCCTGAATTGAGCAACAAGGAATGAAAAATGGAAGTGCTAAAAATAGCATTGTTATTTTTAGTAGTTCGAGATGGATTCCTATTTTAGTCAGTCCCTGGACTAAAAATAGGAAGTCAAATTCGAATTTGAACTTAACAACTATTTGAAAATAAATTAATTAATTCACCATGAGTTAATTAGTTAAGGAAAATCAAACTTGAAGTCTATGTAGGGAGATGCAACAGTTTCTCCATTATTTGAGGAATTTATCCATCAGTTAAAGAGATAAGAATGAGTTCTAATTTGAGTTGTAATTAGTTGGCTTAGTTAACCGAGTCAAGTCCAGTTAGATTGATTTAAATAGTTTGTTTAAATTAATGTAAGTTCAATTAGTTAATGCATGCTTGCATATAACTGCTATTCTTCATATAACTGAATATTCTCTCATGAATAACTCATGCATGTCAGTTCAAATAGAGACCTAGTTGAGATCAAAGGAGGCACAGTCTACTATCAGTTGAATGGATTTCTCCTATAAAGGATGCTCATCCATGGAGAAGGATTTATCTCCTTCAGGATTGCACAGTTGGATCAGAGGTTAGTGAGTGTGTGAAGAGGCCAATTCACACATGTGGCTTCACTGGACCCCAAGAAAAATTTCACAAAGAAATAGGAGGCTTGGAGGGCAGAGGAGAAGGTTTGAGAGAGGCCTTTTCCTATCTATGAGTAGCAGAGGGATTGCAGAGAGAGAAGGATAGCTTGTGATCTGATTATTTTTGTAATTCGGACTATATTTCCACTTGTATGTTAACACGGAGTTGAGGTTTTAGGCTAAGGCTTTCCCCTAGTTATTTATTCTATGTTATGTGTGATTGATTTCTCCTTCTCAGTTATATGTGTTCTCATTGATCGTGCTCAAATTGATTAAGCTTCCACAAAGTGTTGTAGAAGTAGATCTTGTATTGTGCTTTAGTATATTGCATATTTTGTTGATCTACAGTGTGAATTTCTACATGGTATCAGAGAAAAGGTGATCAAGGAAGAACAATATACAAGAAGGGAGAAGTTCGAAGTTTGTGATTCTGAAATATAGAAATCAAGTTCTTATGACATCTCATTTTCACCTATGGCGTTCAGTGGTTTAAGACTCGGGTATGCCCTTCATGGCAGCTCAAATTATATAGCCTAGAAGGATCGCATGGAGGTACTATTAGAGGATAACGGTCTGAAGGACTTCATTGATCAAGAAGTCCCGAAGCCAACTGATGCTACTCAACTCGCAGAATGGAAGAAATGTGTGGCTAGAGCAAGGAGAATCCTTCTGGAAGGAGTTCGATATCACATAGTCTCGAGTCTCCATGGGAAGGAGACACCATTTTCAATCTGGAAAACATTGAAATATCTAAATTAGAATAGCAGTGATCAGAGGAAGCTGGCACTGAAGGACAAGCTTCGGAAGATCAAGTGTGAAAAGGGCGACATGATATCTACATATCTAAACAAGCTCACCACATGTAGGGATGAGCTTGGAAGTGTATGGATCGCAACAACGGATGATGACATGGTGAGTCTTGTACTCCTCGGTCTTCCTAAGAGTTGGCATAGCTACAAGGACTCGGTTAATGGAAGAGAGAATCTGCCATATTAGGAATGACTTTGGTCGGATCTGATGCAGGAGGAGATAAGAAGAAGCACCAGAGATGGATCTTCATCCATGGAGGATGAAGAAAACTGCACCTTAGTGAGTAAGGCGAAGAAGGGGAAGGAGAAGGATTCTCTTTCCCAATCCAGTTCTTCCCAAGGTGGGAAGAAGTTTCACAAATCAAAAGTGTGATGCTTTAGTTGTCATGAAGTGGGCCATTTTGCTACAAATTGTCCACTGAGGAAATCCAAGAAGGGATCCGTGGAAGGATCAGAAGGTGAGGCACTGGCCTCATAGTTCGAGTTGGATTTCACATTGTTTGCATGCATGGCTTCATCCATGGTGGGAAATGGTTGGTTTCTTGACAATGGAGCTTCTTTCCACATGACCAGCGACAAGAGTTTGCTCAGTACTTTAGAGGAGAAAGATCACTAGATACTCATAGCAATGGGTGATGATGAAAAGTATAGTGTCTCAAGTGAAGGCACGGTTTCTTTTAAGAGGGAGCATGGAGCTCGCATTACCTTGACCGATGTCAAGTATGTACCAGGACTGAAGAGAAATTTGGTGTCAATCGCAATGCTAGAAGACATAAGTTATGATGTAGTCTTCAGTAAGGGAAAGGTTTTCCTTAGACACATCATCACTAGACAAGTGAAGCACATCAGTTCATAGGTCAAGAACCTATATGCTCTTGAGGTTCAAGATGCATACAAAGCCTTTGGGATCAAGGAAACTGATGGAGACTTGGCGGTTGAGAGGGAGAGTACATTACCTCTCAACATGCAGCGCTAGAACAAGTCTTAGACGATTGTGGAGGAGCCACGATTGGTGAAGCAGCTTCAGGAGGTTGTGGAGCAGCCACAAATAGAGAAGCTGAGAGGAGATCGAGTAGAGAAATCTACTCATGTAGAGACCTCTAGTAGGGGGGAATTTTGAGCCAGGTGGGTAGAGGGATCACATGCATCCATACCTCCAGGTAGGAGGTGGGGCGATGTGGAGTGATCGTCCCAAGAAGGCTGGAATAGGGGCAGGATCCTTGAGGTACCCAACCTGTTTTATTCGGCTTTGCTATAGCAGCCTCGACGAGGATTAGAAGGACTGGCTGATTGGGTAGAGACAAATGTAGATGGAGCGACAAAGAGAGCTATAGTGCAGGAATCCTAGGACTGTGTAGAGTTAGCAGGCTGCAACAATGCGAGAGGCACAGGAGTGTTGCACCAGTGCAGGATGGCATAATGAGGTGTGCAACGGTGCGAGATGCATGGAGTTTTGTAGCAGCTCAGAGGTCAAAGAGGGAGCACTTGTCAGCAGTAGGTAGAGCTTTAGCATTAGAGTATGTTTCTAGCCCAACAGAGAGGTCAGTGGGGAGTTTTTTTTGTTTCTAGAGTTGTGAGAGAAACCACACTTGGTAGAAGTGTTGCATGCAGAACATTCCAAAGGTACAGGATCAGGTTCGAGTTGAATGCCTTTCTTGTTGAGAGGGAGTGTTGAAAATAGCAACAAGAAATGCTAAAAATAGAAGTGCTAAAAATAGCACTGCTATAAATAGAAGTTTGGGTACCAATGTTGGATTGAGCAACAGGGAATGAAAAATGGAAGTGCTAAAAATAGCATTGCTATTTTTAGCAGTTTGGGATGGATTCCTATTTTAGTCTGTCCTTGGACTAAAAATAGGAAGTAAAATTCGAATTTGAACTTAACATCTATTTGAAAATAGATTAATTAATTCACCATGAGTTAATTAGTTAAGGAAAATCAAACTTGAAGTCTATGTGGGGACATGCAACAATTTCTCCATTAATTGAGCAATTTATCCATCAGTTAAAGAGATAAGGATGAGTTCTAATTTGTGTTGTAATTAGTTGGCTCAGTTAACTGAGTCAAGTCCAGTTTGATTGATTTAACAATTTGTTGAAATTAATGTAAGTTAAGTTAGTTAATGCATGCTTGCATATAACTGTTATTCTTTAGATAACTAAATATTCTCTCATGAATAACTCATGCATGTTAGTTTAGATAGAGACCCAGTTGAGATCAAAGGAGGGACAATGTACTATCAGTTGGATGGATTTTTCCTATAAAGGAAGCTCATCCATGGAGAAGGATTTATCTCCTTCAGGATTGCGCAGTTGGATTAGAGGTTAGTGAGTGTGTGAAGAGGCCAACTCACACATGTGGCTTCATTGGACCCCAAGAAAAATTGCACAAAGAAATAAGAGGCTTGGAGGGAAGAGGAGAAGTTTTGAGAGAGGCCTTTGACTGTCTATGGGTAGCAAAGGGATTGCAGAGAGCAAGATAGCTTGTGAGTTGATTCATTTTGTAATCTGAACTATATTTCCACTTGTATGATAATATGGAGTTGGGGTTTTAGGCTGAGGCTTTCCCTTGGTTATTTCTTCTGTGTTATGTGTGATTGATTTCTCCTTCTCAGTTATATGTGTTCTCATTGATTGTGCTCAAATTGATTAAGCTTCCGCAAAGTGTTGTAGAAGTAGATCTTATATTGTGTTTTAGTATATTGCATAATCTATCGATCTACAATGGGAATTTCTACATGGTATCAGAGCGAGGTTTTGTAGAAAAATTTCTACATGGTATCAGAGAAAAGGTGATCAAAGCAGAGAACAATATACTAGAGGAGATTTCAAAGTTTTGAGTTTTGCGCCACGAGTTTTCAGAGCAGATATGCAAAATTTTGTGCAAAATTTTCAGAAACACATAGCAGATCTAGATTCCTTGGGGAAAAGTACCCAAATTCAAAAAAAAAAAAAATTGATTGAATCGGAGTTCAGATGAGGGAGATATCATTGATATAAAATTAGCTCTTTTTCCAGGAAATTTCGTGACGACGGGAAAGATGAAACAGATTGTTGTGCTAGCCAAAAACTTGTATGCACTTGAGGTATAAGATGCATGCAAAGCCTTGAGGAGCAGGCAAAGGTTAGATAATTGGTGGTTGAGAGGGAGAGTAAATTATCTCTCAACATGCAGTTCCAGAAGAAGTCTAAGACAGGTATGGAGAAGCCACAATTGGTGAAGCCGCCTCAAGAGGTTGTGGAGCAACCACAACTAGAGAAGTTGAGAGGATATCGAATGGAGGCATCCATTCATCTAGAGACCTCCAGTGGGAGGAAATTTCGAGCCAGGTGGGTAGAGGGATCACATGTAGCCATACCTCCAGGTGGGAGGTGGGGTGCTGTGGAGTGATCGTCCCACAAAGGATGAAATAGGGGCTGGATCGTTGAGGTACCCAACCTTTTGGATTCAACTTTGCTACGAGATCCCTGATGAGGAGTAGCAGGACTAGCTGACTGGGTAGAGACAGATGCGGATGGAGCGGTAGAGAGAGCTATAGTGCAGGAGTCTGAGGACTATGTAGAGCTAGCAGGCTGCAACAATGAGAGAGGAATAGGAGTGTTGCACCAGTGTAGGATGGCACAAAGAGGTGTATAATGGTGCGAGATGCATGGAGTGTTGTAGCAGCTTAGAAGTCAGAGAGGGAGCACTTGTCAACAATAGGTAGAGCTTCATCATCAGAGTATGTTTCTAGCCCAACGGAGAGGTCAGTGGGGAGTTTTTTGTTTCTAGAGTTGTTGGAGCAACCACACTTGGGAGAAGTGTTACATGCAAAACATTCCAAAGGTACAGGATCAGGTTCGAGTTGAATTCCTTTCTTGTTGAGAGGGAGTGTTGAAAATGGAAAAAAGAAATGCTAAAAATAGCACTGCTATAAATCGCAGTTTGGGTACCAGTGCTGGATTGAGTAATAGGGAATGAAAAATGGAAGTGCTAAAAATAGCATTTCTATTTTTAGTAGTTCGGGATGGATTCCAATTTTAGTCAGTCCCTAGACTAAAATAGGAAGTAAAATTCAAATTTGAACTTAACAGTTATTTGAAAATAAATTAATTAATTCACCATGAGTTAATTAGTTGTGAAAAATCAAACATGAAGTCTATGTGAGGACATGCAACAGTTTCTCCATTAATTGAGGAATTTATCCATTAGTTAAAGAGATAAGGATGAGTTCTAATTTGAGTTGTAATTAGTTGGATTAGTTAATTGGGTCAAGTCTAGTTAGATTAATTCAAACAGTTTGTTTAAATTAATGTGAGTTCAGTTAATTAATGCATGCTTGCATATAATTGTTGCACTTCAGATAACTGAATATTCTCTTATGAATAACTCATGCATGTTAGTTCAGAAAGAGACCCAATTGAGCTCTGAGGAGGGACAATGTACTATTATTTGGATGGATTTTTCCTATAAAGGAAACTCATCCATGGAGAAGGATTCATCTGCTTCAGGATTGTGCAGTTAGATCAGAGGTTAGTGAGTGTGTGAAGAGGCCAATTCACACATGTGGCTTCACTAGACCCTAAGAAAAATTGTGCAAAGAAATAGGAGGCTTGGAGGGAAGAGGAGAAGGTTTGAGAGAGGCCTTTGACTGTCTATGAGCAGTAGAGGGACTGCAGAGAGAGCAAGATAGCTTGTGAGCTGATTCTTTTTGTAAGCTAGACTATATTTCCACTTGTATGATAATATAGAGTTAGGGTTTTAGGCTGAGGCTTTCTTGGGTTGTTCTTATGTGGTATGTGTGATTGATTTCTAATTATCAGTTATATGTGTTCCGATTGATCTTTCTCAAATTGATTAAGCTTCCGCAAAGTTTGTTGTAGAAGTAGATCTTCTATTTTTCTTTAGTATATTACATAATTTGTTGATCTACAGTGGGAATTTCTACACCCCCAAAATCAATGTTGTTGGATAACTATCTAATCTCACACTTGGGAGGGTGACCTCTCCAAAATACTTTGATCCTCATATCCCAGTAGTGGATGTACACATTGATGGAATTAAGGTCCCTAATACCTTGATTGATATTGGGGTTGCAACCAATGTAATGACCAGGGAAACCATGCTGAATATTAACCTCCACGGGGCTTCGAGGAAGACCATTATAGTGTTGCATCTTGCAGACAGATCCATAGTAGCTCTTGAAGTATTTATTGAGAATGTCATGGTATCCATTGACTCCTAGGAGTATTCCAGTGATTTCCCAGTCCTCCATTCCAAAACCAAGTTTAATTGTTATCCTCTCATCCTAGGGGGACCTTGGTTGGTCAATTTTAATGCCTATGTTAGTTGTAGGGATGGGAACATGATTAACAAGAATGGAAATTTATCAAAACAACTTACATTGTATCCCCCTGCTCATCCTTTTGATGATCATGATTTATCCTTATGGTTAGAGGAGGAGGAAGAGGAATAAATCTCTCTATCCAATCTACACTCTAGACATTATTATAGGAGGGGGGAGCTTTGTTGAAGATGATATTATTGACCACATCTTATAGAGTCAACCTCGAACTACCATACTACTTGAGGAATTGATGAAAGAATTCGAGAGTAGTCCTTGGAATAATTTGTGCTTTGTTGACTCTAGCCCAAAACATTCCAATATTATGGAGATTGGCCCATCTAGAACTCTTAAGATCAACCCCTTTCTCTCAACCAAGCAGTAAGAGCAGTTATGTAGTTTCCTAAGGCAACACTTGGATGCTTTTTCTTGTGATTATAATGAGATGAAAGGTGTGCACCCCTTATTATGTACTCATCATATTTACATCAAAGAGGGATGCAGACCTGTGCTCCAACCCCATAGAAGAATGAACCCAACTCTCAAGGACATTGTGAAAGAAGAGTTACAAAAGACGTTGGATGAAAGGTTCATATATCCCACTTCAGATAGTGAGTGGGTGTCACCTCTTATTTTAGTCCTCAAGGAAAATGGGAAGTGGGGGATTTGTCTTGATTACCGAGATCTTAACAAGGCTACAAATAAGTACTATTTTACTTTTCCCTTGATTGACCAAGTCTTATATGGCCTTGTAGGAAAGATGTTATTCTCATTCCTGGATGGATTTAGTGGCCCACAACCAAATCTTGATCAGCCCTGAAGACTAAGATAAAACCACATTTACATGTCCCAGGGGTACCTTTTCCTATAGATTCCTCCCATTCGGTCTGTGTAATGCCCCTACTACTTTCCACGGGGAAGTTCTAAGTATCTTTGGTAAACTTGTTCATAACTCTGTTAAGACATACATGGATGATTTCACTACTTATTGTTGGAAATAATACTGAGAGGGGGGGTGAATCAGTATTATCAAGATAATTATTCCTTTTTCAAAAACAACTGATATACGCTACTTCAGTTTAATGCACCTGCGTATATACGCGATTATGCAAAAAGAAACCCGCGTATACAAAACAAGCTTTTACTTTACTTAATCTTTCTGATGATGATTGTTAATCTGTGATGCAGAATCAAATAATAGTAACCAGAGACAGTAAAACAGAGCAGAAAGACAGTCACACACAAGAACACAAGATATAAGGTGGAAACCCAATGTGGGCGAAAACCACCTGCTGCAGTTCGTCTCTATCTTCTTTTCAATTAGAACTTCTTTTACAATATACTGGTGCAGTCTTTTTACCAGTATGCAGGTTGCAACCTGCAGAGAGCTACAATTATCTCTTGTTCTCTAGCTTCTCCTGGAAGGGAGCTACAACCCCCTTAGCTCTTGCACTAGCCAAGATACTAGTACGTAGGTGCTGGCCTACAAAAGGCTACAACCTTCTCTTTCTTCCAGGGACCACGTTTCACAGACTGGATCCATGAACATCAAACAATCATCAAGAAATTCTTCATCAACCAAACTCCTTTTCACCAACTAGATCTGAAATCAAGTAGATACTTCTCTGCCAGCTGTACCCAAAACACAGTACCAAAAACCACACAACAGAACCCAAAACATAGCAGCAATAAGCAAAAACAACTACATCACCACTTAAGCATATACGCTATTTCAATAGTCTGTAACTTGCGTGCATACGCATCTGCATATGGAACAACATGTGTATACGCGCCTTCACTTCACCTAAACTGCGTGTATACGCACCTTTTCTTCACTGAACCTGCGTACAGATCTATAAAGGGCAACACACTCTTCCAGATATTCAATCACTAATTAACCCAGATTTTTAGACTTATAGATCAAACAAGTGCCATATCCAGCAGATCAAAATCATACAAAGATACTATCATCCAAGCTTAAAGATTATGACCCATGAATAGAACTTATCCTTCATTTTGCGCTAAGGTTCCTCCTTCCTTCAGATCCAGATCTACATCACCACCCAATATACTAGCTCTAGCACTTTATCAAATCTTCAATAATACTTCAGATGGTCATTTGTCACAAGATCTCCTTCCTCTTTTATAGTCTTAGGCCTTCCCCAATACCATGGTCCAAAACCATAACATTTCAATACCATGAACCCAAAACTAGGGATCAACACATCTGACGAGACGCCATGGTCCAAAACATAGGTTCAAGTTCCAAGATCTAATTGCCATGGACCAAAAGAATGATCCCCAACATATACGTGCTTTTGTAATGTATAACCAACGTGTATACGCGCCTTCGTCTAGATGAATCTACGTATATGTCTTTTTCTACTTTTTGAGTGCCTGAACTAAGATCTGATACCAAAGAAGGTTGCCATCAAGGACAACACCTGTGCCATAGCTCCAAACCTGTGCCATAATGCCAACACTACCCTTTACCAAAAATGGATCATATCCTACAAAGGGTAGTGGGGGCCTCTAAGCTCTCATTGTTAGATGGATTTTCAAGATTTAATCATATTTTAGTCCACCTGGATGATGAGGACAAAACTGCCTTTACAACACCTTGGGGAACCTTTAAATATGCAAAATGCCTTTTGGACTCAAGAATGCAGGAGGCACATTTCAGAGAGCAACGGACATATCTTTTTCCAAAGAGATCCATGACTTTTTGGTAGTATACCTTAATGATCTTACTGCTTTTTCAAAATCAGACCAAGAACATTTAGATCATTTAAGGCAAGTGTTCTTAATTTGCAGAAAATATGGCATATCATTGAACCCAAAGAAATCATTATTTGGCCTGGAAGAAGGCAAACTCCTAGGCCACATAATTTCTAAATATGGAATAAGAATAGATCCAGACAGAATACAGGCCATCCTTCAAGTCCCTCATCCAAGAAACATCAAAGAATTACAAGCCTTTCTAGGGAAAATCAATTTCCTAAGAAGATTCATCCCCAATCTGGCTGAACTGATTAGACTGTTGAATAATATGCTGAAGAAAGATTATAAAGTCAAATGGACAATAGAAGCTAAACAAGCCTTTGAGGAAATCAAAATAGCCTTGACAAGAACACCTGTTCTTACAAGTCCTAGGTTTGATAAAGATTTTATAATATTTTCCTTTGCATCTGACCATACTATTGTTGTTGTCCTATTACAAAAAGATGACCAAGGATATGAGAAGCCCATTGCATTCTTCATCAAGACACTTAGAGATGCCCCACTCAAATACTAAATCATGGAAAAGTAGGCATATGCCCTTGTGAAGGCCATAAAGGATTTTAGAATTTATATCTTGTACTCTCACATAATTGCCTGTGTTCCAAATGTAGTGGTCAAAGACATTATTACTCAAGAAGGAATTGAATGTAAAAGGGGCAAATGGATAGCCAACATTCTAGAGTATGACATTGAAATCAAGCAAACGAAACTCATAAAAGGAGAAGGGCTAGCCAAATTAATGACTGAAACCAACTTTCAAGCCCTAGCCATCAATGAACTGGATAACGAACAGGAGATGGCAACTCCACAGATCAATCAAGCCTTTTTACAATCACCTTGGTACACTGATATATGTTTTGGATTGTTAAACCTGCAAGCTCCTCCAGGGTTATCCAAAACCAAAAAGAGATTCTTGAAAATGAAAGCTTCAAAATTTTGTATTATAGACAATGTTTTATTTTGGAAAAATTATGAAGGAGTTTTTCTCAATTGCTTAGTTCAGGATGAAACTGACAACATACTCAAGGAGTTTCATGCAGGGGACTGTGGAGGACACCTATACTGGAAATCCACAGGTGACAAGATTCTAAGAGTTGGTTTTTATTGGCCCTCCCTTTTTACTGATGTGAGAAAATTTGTAGTTTCCTGCCATAAATGTTAGATCTTTGAAGGCAAGAGAAAGTTGTTGCCCTCGCCCCTCAAACCTATTTCAACTTAAAGGCCTTTTCAGCAATGGGGTTTAGATTTCATTGGAGAAATTCATCCCTCCTCTTCTGGACAACACAAGTGGATCTTAACTGCCACAGATTACTTTACCAAATGGACAGAAGCTATCCCTTGTAGGCAAGCCAGTGACTCAATCATCATGCAATTCTTAGAAACCAATATCTTGTCTAGATTTTTATGTCCAGAAAAGATCATTACAGAAAATGCTACTGCCTTCAAGTTCAAAAGAATGATTATTTTTTGCCACAAATACCGCATTACCTTAGGTCATTCCACAGCTTATTACCCTCAAGGTAATGGCCTAGCAGAGTCATCTAATAAAATCCTGATCAACATCATCAAAAAAGTCCTGGAGGAGAACAAAACGAACTGGCATAAAATGTTAGTAAATGCACTATGGGCGGATAGATTGACCACAAAAAGATCTATTGGGACCAACCCATATGAATTGGTTTATGGCATGGAGGTTGTGTTCCCCTCATCCTTGGGAATCCCTGTGATCAAATTGTTGCAAGAATTACAAGCAGAACCCAATGCAATCCAAAGGAGAATCAATCAGACTATTCCCTTGTAACAGACTAGAGAGGAAGTATATAAGAGAACTCAGATTTTGCAAGACAAACTCAAGAAACTTTTTGACAAAAGAAAAAAAGCTGAAGACTTCTTCATGGGAGACAAAGTACTAAAGTGGGACTCCAGAAGAGAAGACAAAGGAAAACATGGCAAATTTGATTTCCTATGGAGAGGCTCTTTTGTCATCCAGGCTGTACAAGGAAACAACACCTATTTTTTGAAGAGTTTGGATGGGATAGAAGCTCAGGAAGGCCCAGTCAATGGGAGAATGCTCAAGCATTATTTTGACCCTCCTTGTTAAAACACAAGAAAAGAGTAGTTTGTACATAAAAGGTGTTTACTTTAGCAGTTCATTTCAGCAATAGGTTAGGAGATATGATGTAGCAAATTTTGAGAAGGAAAGCCAACAGATATACCATCATGAATGTTCATTTTTGTAATACTACTTTTCCAAATTTCTCTATTGATTGTTGATGAAAACCAACTCTGATCAACCTCCAAAGACAGAGCTACACAAAGGTTTAGATCATCTTATGAGACATCCATCCATGCCACAAAGGTCCAGTTGGTTAGCTTGTAGCAGAAGGAAGTTCTATAAACATAGCAAGAAATAGGAATGAGGCCATATGACCTGCTGTTCTTCACTTTTCTCTTGGAAAAGCCATCCCACAAATCAGGTGCCTTGATCAGATACAATAGAAGTGGGTAATCCAAAATGAACCCATACATGTTCAAAGAAAAATTTTGCAGTTTGTTCAGCTTTAATATGTTTACTATAGGGTATCAAAATACACATTTTACTGAACCTATCCACAACAACATATAGATAATCATGACCTTTCCTAGATCTAGGTAGTCCTCCAACAAAATCCATGGAAATGCTTTCCCAAGGGTGAGAAGGAACTGGCAATGGAGTGTACAAGCCTAGTTTTCTGTTGTTGGGCTTGCTTTTAGCACACATAGCACATCTTTTTACATATATATAAACTATCTCACTCATTTTCGACCAATAGCAGAACCTTTGTAGCTGTGCAGCTGTTTTACTTACCCCAAAGTGACCTGATATCAAAGAAGTGTGTGCTTCCCTAATTATCTTTACTCTCTTAGTTTGTGGAATGCAGAGTTTCCCACAACGATATAAGAGTTGGTCTTTCATGTGATAGTCCAATTCTTCTATTCTTTTGCCTTGACTCAAAGTTGCATATACATATTTAAATTCCATGTCATGAGCATACTGTTCTATGTAGCTTTCATGCAACACATAATTATGCTTAAGTATGGTAGATGAATTTATAATGGGTCTAGATAACATGTCTGCAACCTTGTTATGTATGCTCTCTTTATATCTGATGACTAAATGAAATTGTTGTAAAAAACCCATCCATCCATAATGTCTTGATTGCTGCAACTTAGTTTGGGAGTGTAGGTATTGAAGTGGTTGATGATCAGTATGTATTACTATTTCTTTGCCCATTAAATAATGTTTCCACTTTTTTAAACTCTGAACTAATGCATATAGTTCTTTATCATATGTAGGATAGTTAACTACTGCAGGATTAAAAGTCTCAGAATGATAACATATGGGTTTACCATGCTGTGTTGACACTGCTCCCATGGCATAGTCACTGGCATCCGTTTGGATCTCAAATGGTCTTTGTAGATCTGGCAGTGCTAGGACCGGTGTTGTACTCATATTTTATTTCAAGGTGTCGAAGGCTTTCTGTTGTTTGCCTCCCCATTGAAACACCTTGTTCAATCCTGTCAAGGCATGTAAGGGAGTTGCGATTGAGGAAAAGTTAAAAATGAACTTCCTCCAATATTGTGCTGCTCCTAAGAAGCTTCTCACTTCTGTAGCAGACTTGGGTTTAGGCCACTTTACAATGGTTGCCACTTTAGAGGGATCTATTTTCAATTCACCTCCCCCTACTATGTGACCCAAATAATTTAGAGAGGTTTTACCAAATTCAAAACATCTAATGTCTGCTTAACATGCCTTAAATTTTCTTCCCACATTTTACTAAAAATCAGAAGGTCATCCAGATACACAATAACAAAATCATCAAGAAAAGGTCTGAGTACATCATTCATTAATCTCATGAAAGTAGCAGGAGCATTATTTAGGCCAAAAGGCATAACCATCCATTCATACAATCCTTGCTTTGTTTTGAAAGCAATCTTCCATGGATCTTGCTCTGCAACTCTAACCTGATGGTATCCACTGTGCAAATCCAGCTTGGTGAAATAAATAGCTTCCTTCAATTGATCTAAAAGATCATCTATGCAAGGAAGGGGATAAAAAAAACATATTGTTTTCTTATTCAATGCTCGGTAGTCAATGCACATTCTCCAAGAACCATCTTTCTTTCTCACCAAATGATTGGTGACCCACATGGTGATGTGGTAGGCTTGATGAACCCTTTCTCGAGCAACTCCTGCACCTGCTTCTTGATTTCAACATTCTCTAAATCAGACAACCTCTACATCCCAATGTTAGGCAATGGAACATCTTGCTACAAAATAATATCATGTACTATTCCCTTTTTGGGTGGTAGACCTTTAGGTTCTTGGAACAAGTCATCATATTCTGAAACAATCTTTTCTATGTCAGCTTGTTGACCAACATTACAACCCTCAAATACATTGGTTTTATCAGGTTTCTTTTCCTTTACAACCATTAGTAAGAATTGTTTGCATGAATTTATCATTATTTTCATCTGTCCTCAGTTTGTGAGAGTATAATTATTCTTGGGCTTGCGATCTCTTACAAAGTTCGATTCTACCTTTAACAAGTAGATACTTGTTCTCAACTATGTAGAAAATAGCCTTTCTATCATACAAGTAAGGATGTCTTGACACAATTCCACATATATCCAAAGGAATAACATCTAACTCAACCTCATCTATAAATGTTGACCCAAAAGAAAACTTGAGTTTGCACTGTCTAGTCACTTGTAGTTGCACTTTATCATTCAACCATCCTAATGGGTATGGTTTCTTATGAGGTGTATTTGCTAATCCCAATTTCCTTACAATTGCTTCAGAAATTAGATTTACTTGTGAGCCAGTATCAAACAAAGTATCAATCTTTTGATTTTTGGAAACAACTCGAATATGGAAAAGCTCATGTCTTTTTCTCTCATGTTCTTCATGAATAACAGATTGAGCAGAATTACTAGTAGATGCTTCAGAATTCTTACCTTTTATACCTGTGGCTGAAATAATTGTCTCATCTCCTGAGTCTAACCCCAAATATTTCTGAATCACTGCAGCAGTCTTCTTCTTCTTTCCCTCAGACTTCTTAGGTCTCAGCTTTGGATGCGGAATCCAATAGTGCTCATCATCATGCCCATCCTTTTTACAGTGAGTGCATGAAGCTTTGTTTTTCTGTGCAATGTTACCCTTCCTTTCTTTCCACTTCTTCTTTCTTTTCTCCTTTCTCTTGCTCATAGTGGGTTGGGATGGTCCCCCAACTTCTAGATTTCCATTCTTTCCTCTAGCTTCTAGATGAGTAGCTTGTACAGATACCTCATCTATACTAGTGGGATTAAACATGAAGGTGGTATGCCTCATGTAGCTATGTAGAACACCAATGTACTTCAAAAGAGTTCCTGGTGAGTCTAATGAGATACCCAACATCAATGCTCTCTTTCTGAACTGTTGAGTATACCCTTGCACACTTTGCCCTTTCAACTGCCGAAGAGTTTGCCAACTCATCATGGCTTGTTGCATGTAGGTCAATGGATAGAACTGATTTTTGATTGCAACAACAAATTCACTCTAGACAGAGATGGTCTTACCATGCTTCTTCATATCAACTTGGGTTCTACCTTCCCACTAAACCAAGGAAGTGCCTCCTAGGTGTAGACTTGCCAGCTGAGTATTACTCTTGTCCAAGTCTATGTTTTTTACCCTGCAATATACATCAATTTGTCTAATCCAATTGTCCAATTGTTCAGCATTTAGGTCTCCATCATATATAGGCAAATCAAATTTAACATCTAACTTAATCAAATATGCTTTCTTATTATGCATAGGGATATTAGAAGGTGTGAGAAAGCTTTCGTCTTTCCCCTTTCCTTTTGAGTGGTCATGGGAATGAGACTCATATTTTTCTTTATCTTGTTTAGAACCTTGATGAATCTTCATCCTTATGCTTTCTAAAGTCCTTATACATTTCTTCTACTATAGACTTTATAGCTAGGAATCTTTCTATAAACTGATGGTTTGGCCCCATACAACCTTCCTCTGACATTGTCTTCCAAGGATAAACTCTCCCAATTTCAGGATTAGTTTCCACCAACTCTCCTTCTCCTAATTTGAGCTTTGATCTAGTGAGCATTCACAACAAAACCAACACAATCTTGTCTAACCTTACAGCCTATTGCTCTGATACCATTTCATCTGATAATCACCCTATGAGTGACATCCGTTAAAGATTTATTTAACAAAGGTATTACTGACTCATGTGCTAGTGTGTGTTCTGTGTTATTTAAGCAACGGATCGATCAACTTTCCAATACACAGACATTTTAAATGGAAAGACAACAGAGAAATACAACAACCATAAAGACAAAAGCAATTTTAATAAGGAGTTCACCCTATTCTCCAGGGCTACGTCTCCAATCCAGCTTTAAGTGGTGGACTTGTTTTATTGGGTCTTTGAGCAAAGAATTATAATGCAGGGACTCAATGTGCATGCTCCTGAAGCAGGTTTACTTGGCAGGGTGGTTTCTTGGGTTCCCCAAGCCACTGGAGTACATAGATTCTTCTTCTACCTACCAGCTCTGTGACCTTCTGGTCTACAATGGAAGGAGCCAAATGTGATGCTCGATCCAGATAGATTCCTCTATGGGATGGCTTGAATATCTCAAGCTCTGGTGCTCAATGCTGCCACTAGTCAGCTCGGCCCTCTATCTCTTCCTGTTATTGCTTTACTGCCTTCTTCTCTAGTTTTTGTTTCTCAGTGTTCAATCGTGCAACCATCCAACTGCATGTTCTGTTTCACTGTTCACGGATTTTAGTCATTCGAACCCATGCTCATTTGGTTCCTCTTCTGTCTCTGTCGATTCACCTTCTGTAGTGGTGCTTGGAGTTCCCTATTTGGCATCATCATGAACGCTCAGGGAGTGGCCATGTGTCCTCATCTGAACATCGCCAGCCTGCTCATCGGTTCGTTTCTTCAGTTACATTGTGGATGTGTTCTTCCTCCACTGTGGTGGTCAAACGAACCTCAAATCTTTACAAACACGGCTTAATCCTTCATTGATTCTACATCCTCCATTGGGTTTGATCTCAGTCATCCAATCTGGGACCTCCAGATCCGACGGCATTCACACGTCCCGTATTGTTGACCTGCTCGACCGATAACGCACGATCAACGACGGTTTTCTCTCACCTCCGCTAGCACGCATCAATCGTTGAGTGGGATTGCTCTACTTTCTCCCAAACCATTTACCATTTGAGGGCGCCCTAATCAATACTGCTGGTTTCTAGAGCACAGATCTCACCTTGTATGATTAGAGCCTTTTTCCTTTCTTGCACGTGGTTCTCCGGTTCGCCATGCATCCAAGTGCTCGGGATTCCCCCATTTCGGCCTTGTTTGCCCAAAGGCATGAATTACACATCAAAAATCACCTCCTTTACCTGATCTGGGGCTCCCAAGGGCTACTTTGACCTCTTGCACAGTCTCCATGGGCCTCGATCAGCACGCTTTGACCGAGGTCCTCATTGTTCCACGTTGGCTGCCATTGCCACTGGTTAAAGGTGTTTTTGATCATTTTTTTGGAATTTTTAGAGATTCTTCCCAACCTGATACAGTCATGGTTCTTTTCCAATCTTTGATGAATCCAATTCAGATCATGTAGTCATTCCCATGCTTCTTAATTAGTCAACCCTGAATAAATCTATTCCACCTACAAGAGGAACCCACTTTCTCCAACTAGATAAAAGAGCAGGGATGCCCCTCTATGTGAAGAGACTTATAGGAGCTAGATCCTGATCTATGATTGAGAATTTTAAATATAGACCCTTATTTGAGGTCTATAGGAGTGAAAATCATGTTCTCTATCTCCAATGGAAATATATGTTATTCACTTCCCCGTACTTGGCTTCCACAAACAATGATGTGGTAGCAACTAATTTCCAATTCTCTTCACTAGTATTCTCAACAGAACAATATTCGTCAAGTAGATTCTCGAAAAGATTACATGTGTCCTGGTTTACTATACGTTTTACAAGAATACTTGTATGTTGCACCGTTCAAATGTTCAACCATTAAAGAGATATTTAAAGTGGCACAAATCAAGACCTGTAACCATGATTAGGATAATTTCCATCTCATGTCTCCTCATGATGAGAAGTTTTGTGACTAGAATATAGTGAAAATGATATCCCAAAGTCCCATAATTGGGGTCCTTTCTTTGATACAAGATCAGAGCACATATTTACCATTATTTGGATGTGTGGCAAATCATCACCATCATCTTTCTAAGAGAACCACTCACACAAACTAGCAACACTATTTAACATTTGAAGTAGGAAATGCTGTTGGAAGCTAGGAAAATAACCAATGCCCCAACCCTTTGCCACAATTCGAGCCCCATGAACTGGAGGGTTTGAGTACAGGTACAACTTCATGAATAGACATAAGACCAGGTTTGAGTTCCGCAGAGTGTAGGAACATGAATGTAGTCCAAGAATCCTTTAGAGTGCAGGCACGTCCCAAAGTATGATCAAACTAGTTTTAATCCTGCAACATAAAATCCATAATTAAACTCTCATTAATACTATTTTAATCCTGTTAAAATAAAGAAGTAACAAATTCTTTTTGAAAATAATCATTTATCCAATCGACATCATGAGAGAAATAAATAAAAATATGACAAAATAGAGACCCAATAGAAAGAGAAGCAGAAAAGGTCGGTGCCAGTGCGCTAGTTGCCTAGAAAGCATTCTGCTACCCAAATGAAGCACAAGCAACGGAAGAAGGTTGTAGACTTAGAGGCTAAAGAGGGCACTGAATATATCAATGCTGAGGGTACGGAGCCCATATCCATGTTTCCAGAGTATAACCCTCTGCGTAAAGGAAAGGTGAAGGTCACCAAGGACCCAAACGTGAAGAAATTCATCATTCACACGCCCCTGTTTCTAGAAAATATCGCCTTTGAAGGTCCGTGCCTGGTGCGATTTCCCATTTTAAAGATGGAGTATTGGGACTTTTCTAACCATGAGAGGTTCGCCCACCTCACGACAGAGAATTACATGAAGTGGTACATTAAAAAGACTCCAGTGTCAATGTGTTGGAGCCAGTTCAATGGATCCACAGAGTAGAGCAGTTGAGGTTATTGAACCTACTATGGGTGCCCCACTACCACCACTCTAACATAAACACCACCTATATACAGTAGCTACTAACTCTGGTGCATGATGGGTTTTTATGGCTTGGCATGCCTATCCCCATCATGGACATGCTCCTACCACAGGAAAGCTTGAATTTGGCCAAGGAGTTTGGTGGAAAGACAAGCAAGCGGGACTTGGCAGAGAATATGAAGAAGAAATTTGGGCTTCTCAAGAAGCTGTGTGGGTACTCCATAACATCCATCAACAACCCCGCAGTGAAAATTTCTACCTGGGTACTAGTCAGCAAGGTCATGGGGAAGTGTCGTGCGGACGAGGTTCCAATGCCTGTGATCTCATTAGCTACACAATGCATGGAGGGCGTGCAATTTAACTGGTCGCACTATTTATGTAGCAAGTTCCTTGCAAATTGTTGTGAGGCTCAAGATGAGAGCAAGACCTTCCATTATGGGTGGTTGCTTCTCTCCATCGTGCTGGTTTCTTGGGAGCTGCTGGAGGATAGTCAGTTCCCTTCATTGGAGGCGAGTTTTCTAGAGGTTGCACATTTTTTCTCCCTTTGGGCCACGAAGGACCATGCACGGGTCACAAAAATGGAGATTTTATGGGTTTTGATGGAAGCGAACATTTGCATGGCCATCAACCACGACCCACCGTTGTCCACAACCCTGTATGAACATCTGTCAGAATATGCAGAATTCAAGGAAGACTTCCACTGCATTTATATCTGGGCTGAGAAGGATACAGAGCAGAAGTGGCTTGATCTACCATATCTCACTGTGGATGATGCAATTTAGGAAGTAATTAAGCATTGGCCAGTAGATTGGCACTCTCCATCTAACTTGGTCATGGGTGCAAGCAAAGGCATGGGGAGTTCAACATAGAAAAAAAGGAAGGATGCAGCGAAGTAGGTAGCACAGAAGTTGGTCGCGTAGTGAAAGAAGGAGGCCAAGGAGAAGGCCCAATTGGAAAAGGAGCGCGCTGCAAAACAATAGGCTAAATAGGAGCAACGTGACTCTGAGAAAAGCGGTAAATCCCCTTCACTTGAAGTTGAAGAAGAAGAGTAGTTAGTGCAGGGTGGTGGAGGCGATGAGGGACAAAGCACTCCATCCCAGGTAAAGAGGTACAGAGAACAACAGAAGGAGGGGTCCCAGAAGAAGACAAAAGTGACTAAGCCACTACTGGATCCCATTATGTTGATAAGAGGGCGATCTCGACAAGATCGGGGAAAAAGTGCGTGACACTACGATCGAACTGTTGCAGCAGTTTCAAGCACAATACTTGCAGTCCTTAGGCAGTAATAAGAAGGATTTGCACGAACTACAGATACAGACCAACAAAATTTATGTGGGTGTAGGACAAGTCAGCACAACACAGACGAGCCTGGCACTAGGAACAAGTCAGGCTGCAAAGTTGGTTAGGACAGTGGATCTTAGGAAAGTTGCACTACCAAAAGGGTCCCTGAGCGTAGATTCAGTCAATGATAATATCATCATTAGCACCTTAAACAACATCGACCCCAACATTGCAACACTCCCCAACAAATATCTTCCCATGCTGCAGACAAGTGTGATAACGAAATTGAGAGCGCGAGAGTAGTGCACTCTCAGTTTAATTAGCGAGTACAGGGTGAACAATGAAAAAATGCTTACCAAGAAAAAGCAGGCCCTGAAGGAGATGGATACAATCCAAGCACAAAGCGCCTAGCTGGTGGTCACAGTTGAAGAGGCATGCAGGACAATGCGAGAGTTACACATACTTGAGGAGGCACTGCTTAAGGCCAAGATTCAGAAGCTAACTGCGAGCGTCCGCGAGGCGAAGGTAGAGGTGGAAAGAGTTCAATTTGAACTCAACATGAAAATCATGGAACTAGAGCTTAAGTCACATCCTTCGACTTCGCTTGAAGTCACGGAATAACAAGAAGCTGCCATCACGGAAGGGATAGCTACTATGGATGTCGTGGTCGTTAACTATAGAACTTTATTCGAATAGTCCATGAAAGTGGTGACAACCCTACAGGAAGATCACACTGTGCAGATATTGAACAAAGAGATCCACGAGCTCCCGTAGAAGTACGATGAGGTTAGGGTGACGATGCGCTCCATTGCTACAACACAACGCCTCTCCAAGTTGCAGGAGGCAAAGCATCTCCTGGCACAAGTGGAAGCAACACAGAAAAAGGAGGCAGTGCTTAAGGCATGGTTGGGTCATTAGTTGGATGAAGCCTACCAAGTCTCCTCCAACATCGAGGAAAAGATGATGAACTTGTAGCTCACACAGCATAAGATCAAGCGAACCCGCGAAGGACCAACTACAAAGAAACTGGTGGAACAAGTAAAGCAGGCAACCATGCAGAGCACAACTTTGCTAGCCGTTGTTCTGGTGGAGTTAAGGGATCTTCATAGAAATATCGTCACACCGCCTGAGTGACTCGAGGGCAAGTCACAACCTTTGTGTTAAGGGGGCCTGTTGGGATGGGATCTTGTGGGTCAATTTTGGGGCAAAATCCCAAATTTTGATGTATAAAGATGTAAAGTCTCCACAAATTGTGGATGCAGAGAGTGCAGCTAGTTAGGAGTCCAAAAGGTTTTTTACGCTCGTTAAATAGGTCTGCGGACCATGGGATTCTATAAATAGGTGTGTCTTAGAGAGTCTAAGGGAAATCTATGGGTTTTGTCTATGGGTATGAACGAAGAAGTCTAGCACAGAGAAGTAAGTCTTCAAGAGGAAAAAGGCTCTATAGCTGAGTGCACAGAGGCCTAGAGTAGTGTCCGCAGTTGAGTACGTGGACCCTTGTAGTTGAGTGCATAGGGAAGTATGGAGTCTGCAAACCTATACCGAAGATCAATAAAGAAGATTGTTGCAGAAATTCTTGTGTTTATCTCTTTACTTATGTTATGTATGATTGTGAAATATGATGTGATAGAATGATGTCTTTATAACATAATGATGTATTGGTTCATGAATTTACTTGATTTGTCTTATTATATAAACACAATTAATGTTAAGTGATTACGCGAAGATCATAACACTTTCTGTTAAAGTTATTGAACAATTAGGTAGATCTGAGTAAATATTGATCTAAGGGTAATCTATGCTGTGCATAAGTAGTTAATTTGCCTATTTAGGTTCCACAAAATCCCATTGTAGACCTTCACGGAGGCCTAGAGGGCGATCGAGGGAATATACAATGCTAAGCCTTAAGGGATTAAAGATCTGCATGAAGGTAGATCTAGGTCATAAAAAGACATCACAATGATCTCTGCATGCAAAAACTTGGTTCCCGCATCCCCCATACTACTATGGGTGAGACTTCAGTCTGTGTTATGTGGATTGATGCCGAAAGGGCTAGTAGTGTATGGATTTGTTTGGCGCACTAACTTTGAACCTAGGTCAAGACCCTCTAAGCCAACACAACCAACAATAGGTTCAATGCGGATTTTACTTATCGACAATGGGAAATGGTAGAATCTATGTGGAAGAAACATGTGGAAAACAATTTGTGACCTATTGTCAGTCATCCCTTGGATGGGGATAGCAGAAGAAGAAAACTTATGCTGAATGATTATTATTCAACATCAAGTCTTCAATACCAAATTCCTTGGGAAGGGGGGGAGTTTAATTGGGTTGTACAAAGGTTGCAATGTAACAAGATTGCATGACCAATATTAAATCCATAATGACAAAAATCTAGTGAATCCTTTGTCCAGCGGTCAACGAGAATTGGTTTTAAAAAAAGAGTACATAAGTTTTTGTCATGTTAGAATGGTTTATCACACTTTTACAGTGGATGATCATAAGCTTAAGGGTGAAGATATAGAGAGGATGGATCAACACAATTAGGGTTCTGCACAATGCATTGCTTCAACGCATGTTTAGAGGTGTTTGAAAGAGTTGAGAAGTACACCAAGTGGAAAGTTAGAGAGGAAACTAGCTACAGATACTTATCAAATGACTATTGTTGACTACATTGACATCCTTAAGTCTCATAGTTTGAGCCTTTGGGAAGGAGTGTGAAATGCTTCATGGGATCATCATTTCTTCACATTATGGTTATGTTAGGTACAAAAACAATCTCATACTAATGTCCACATAAATTTTATCAGCAGAGAGGGATATCGAGATGTGAAAATTTCTTGCCAGTGTGCAATTTTGTTGATGAGATTGGTTTGAGATCAATACCCTAAATTGTTATGTGTTTTTCACCTGACTAGGTCAAATGTATGTGAAAATTTCTTTAGAAAATTTGATGGGATGGTTGGACTCGTGAGGGACTATGATTTCATTAACTTTCTTCATGTTGTTGGTGTTGATTTTTTGTAGCTTGGGAGGAACTACTCCAAGCCTTGAGGATCGAAGGTTTGGAGGAAGGAGATCTACAAGTGCCTTTTTGGGCTTGAAACCCAAGCTCGGGGTTTTTCACCCATCGATATTTGGGCAAAAACCATGAAAATATTCTCACATGTGATGCATTAGGATAATTGTATATGACAAAACAAATCCAACACATCAAGAATCATTCAATTTCGAGTTGTCATTGAAGAGATAATAATTTTTGAAGATATGATGGGTTAATTTGTCTAGTTGGGAAAGTCAGCTTGAGGTCAAAGTGGTGCCCAAAGAAAAATTAGTTGGACCCACTTGATGCAATAAATATAGGTCAAGCGTGAGGAATTTAGATACATCCAAGGAAAATTCATCACCCAAGAAACCTCTATGATTTGATGTGGATCTAAGGCAGCGAGAAAGGGAAGGAAGAAGCACGTGTTTGGAGAGGAGTATCTTTGTTTATAGGGTGCGGATTTCTTCAGAAAGAGGTTACAGATGTCTGAGGTTTGAAGGTGACAACATGGAATATTGGAGGCCTATATCAAGATCAATATGACAGTGGAATTCATGCTAGATCATACTGTAATTCTGAGATAAGTACTGAAGATTGTTTGGTGTATTTGTGTGTGAGTGGTGTTGGCACTATTCTGGGTCACGGGGATAGGTTGTTATAGCAGCACATTGTGGAGGTTTGTAGAAAGGATCAAGAGGGCTAGAGATACCATCTCTCCTATCCGCAGACTTCTAGAGGAGTCCACGACCGAAACAAATATTGTTTCATTGTCTATGAAGGCTAAAACCTTGTTGTAGCCTTGTGTGGTATTTCAGGAGCCTTGAGGTTGTGTCTTGAGGCAACAATAATGTAGAAGGGTAGTTAAAATTTTAGTACAGGTAGGAAGAAATTTTTTTCAAGGAGAATGGTACATAGAGTAGGGATTTAGGGTTGTTATAATTCCCTAACCATAATGCGACATACATAGATCCTGAGGCAAGGTGGCAATAGCAGGGAGTTTCAGATGTCATCTTGATTGATGATTGGATGCTAGAGTATGAGGGTCCTAGGAGAGGAAATATTGATGATTTTATTGGGAGCAAAGAGGAGGGGTTTCCTAGATGATTGGATGCCCTAACTAGGATCAGATGCTATAGTAGGATTGGTCACTCATGGTCTATTGGAGGGTAGCGTGAGAGTGTACCAAGTGTGAATAGTTTGGGAATTTACGGTCTATTGTAAGACAACGCGATAGTGCTCAAGTTGGAGCCTGGTGTGCACCATCTTCATGGAACTAGATGTTTACTAGAGTGGTAATAGTTGAGCTCAACGTTTGGTAAGCCAGAGGAGTAGTTGAGCAGCCCTAGACTTGTGTGTAGGGAAGGCCTTCTACAAAAAATGATGGGCAGTTCTCCTATTCCATATTCATTTTTGAGATGGACATATTACACTGATAGGTGGTAACCCTCCATGCCCTATGTTAGTCTTCATTGGAGTAGTGTAGGAAGACCATAATGAGCTGAAGTACCTAAGTAGCTGAAAAATAGCAGTGTGATGTTATGAGTTGTTAAGAAACAGAGTATTAAACAACTAAAAAAGAGTCTCAATGTGTTGTTCCCTTGATGGACTAGGGTATAACTAGTGAGAAGATTTGAGAGATGAGGTTGAATGGGTAGATTGACTTGGATCATTGATAGAGGTAATGTTGCAGATCAGGAGTCAAAGGACTGGGTAGGTACAAGGTATGACCAAGAGGACCTGTGAGTGCATAGTACATCAAGCAAATGGTCAGAGTATTTTGTTGAGGGAAGATTGGTTGTCGATGGACTAACATCAAGCCCCAATTTTTTATTCTTGTACTAGTGGATGTATGAGGGCCATTATCCCTGGTATGCGAGCCCTAAACTATTATATTATTTAGTTTGATTAATATAACAAAGTTGGGTTAAAATTTGTAAAATGTTGTCTATATGTTGTACACTACTAGATTTATTGTTGTTTACATTCCACTCTGCAAAGTAGTTTCATTGTAATCTTTGGTTTCATAGTGTCAGTGATTTAAGATTCTATCCTAGAAACCAAGATCGTGGAAAAACAAGATGGTATCAAAGCATATCTGAACTACTTTGAGGGACAGTGAATGAGAGTGTGCACAGAGAAAAAAATCATAGGGAGTTATGGGTGCCTAGATCATGGAGCAGAGGGTTTAGTTGAAGACATGGAGATGTGGTCTTGACTGGCTTGGCAACGAAAATGGCTGGAAGTTCTAGTGGATTGGTAGAGCCTTGTGAATAACAGTTTGTTGTAGGGAATATTGTTGATCATGGACTTCTATTGATTTTCCATGGATGGTTGGGACAACTCCAAGATTTCCTTGGCATGGAAGATATTAGGTTAATCGAGATGGATTCATGGGATGGATTGTGGGTTGCAAGGCTAGATTCTTCAAGATCGTGATGTTATATATTTGAGATCAGAATGATTTGCATGAGTGATATTTGATCAAGTAAGATTAATTTTTGCAGAACTAAGCCAATGGATATCTTTTAGGCTCAGAGGGATTCTAGCCTTGGAGGGAGTAGCCTATGGAGGTTTTGGATCTTCAGGTTCATATGCGATGAGGCAGAGGCATTGATCAGATGCTCAAAATTAGGCTCAAAGCTCAAAGTGGTAGAATCTCTATAAACGTAGCTTCAAATTGAAGTGCTCATCATCCTGATTCCAACAGTGTGAACGAAATGCGAATCCGAGCTCACATGAAGAAGTTAGAGCAAGTCAAAGTTCAGGTTTGACTTGGACAGATGGCAAGAGAAAATGATGTGGTAGGATTCTTCAGTGAATGGGGAAGCACCAAGTGGTAGTCCAACAATGGCCCGAAATTTCAGAAATCTCATATTGCAAGTTGGTCGATGTTAAAGAATCAACCCCAGAACAAGTTAGATTGCGATGCAATAATCACAATCGCACATCTCAGAAGGGAAGTGTTACATAATCGACCTTGACAGGTTCAGGTGGCGATTACGATATTGCAATCACATATCACACATGGAAAAAGTCCTGTTAAATGTATTACCCTTGTCCGTTGATTGCAATATAGTCTGGATGTGATACAGTTATACCACAATTGGTAGTTCTGTCAGGTTTGTCGCTTATCACAATTGCATAATCGTTCACGCTGCATTCAAAAACCATAAGACCCATCGATTCTCATTGATTCTGATTTATGATGGAGCTGTCAATGTTGATTTCCTATGACCACTCAACCTTAACCACGAGATAGACAGGTTCGTTGGTGGGACCACCAATTTCAGCAGAACTGCTAGAATTAACTCCAGATAATGAATTTAACTGGAAGTTAGCCAAATTTGGAGGAGAAAATTGTGGAGAGACTCACAAAAGTCATAACTAAGGAAATTTTCGACCAAATGAGGAGAAAAAAGAGGTTGGGGTATCCTTTTTGAGTATTCTGGACACATTGGAGCAGGTTTCAGAGGCATTTGAGCATTGTAAACACATCATTTTACACTTTTGATCAAAATAGAGAGGTCCAAGTGTTATAGACATTTTTGGGCACTCATAAATGTCCATAAACTGAGGGCTCCTAAGTCCCTAAAAGTTTTGCTTCACTACCTAAGGAACAAGGTCAACTGATTACATCATCTCCCAGAAGTTCTCCACTAAAAACTACTCATAAATGGTCAAAACTGGACCATACTGAAAACCCAGTGTAGAGGGTCGATGCATATCACCTTCCCAGTGTATAGGGTGTGATGCATACTAAATGGCTCCTCTGTAGGGTGTGATGGTTGGGAATGGACAAATGGCAGGGACAGAATGCGAGGTGGAAGATCATGGAATCTTCCAGAAGCTTCCCCTCTGACACTTGCCTCTCTGTTTTCGACTAGGGATGAATAAGAGATCATCATTCTCTAAGTGGAAGTAGGAACTATCAGAGAGGACACTAATCAAGACCCCAGAAGATGACTCACCTCCCTACAATCATCTATATATGGATCCCTCATCACAGAGATCTAGAGGCGGGAATCTTGTATCTTGTAGAGAAGTGATGTTGGTTTTCAGGTGTATATTCATAGTGTTGGGTGATCTAAGCTTTACTTGAGGTGAAGAAGGGCTTTCTAGTTGGAGGATGATGCTAGGTTAGAACATATGGTTGTAATCCTCTTGCTACTTTTCATATTAATAATGCTATTCAAGTTTTCCTCCATATTCTTGTATGTTTGCTTATATATGCATTTGTATGGTTAACACACATCTGGTCTTGTGTTATTTATGAATATAGATCTTTGTTCTTCAATAGTAGTGTGTTGCTATGATTCCACAAGTGCTCTTTGAAGCTGGGCATACAAAGAAGAAACGACGAAACTCTATTAGGAAGGAGAGGAATCAAACAAGGAAATCAAGCGTAAGACTAAGGTTGGTCTCCTTGGTTCCACTCTCATCTATTTTCATAAAGGAAAACGAAAGTAGACTTTACTTGTTTGTTTCTGAGATAGCCACCAATCTTAGTGGGAATAGCAGCATCTGAGTGGACACTATTCCCAGTAAAAAAATGGCGACTCCGCTGGGGAGCGACTATATTGTTTGTTAGCCTATCTTTGTTTCTTCTATAAACTTACAGATGGAGCCTGAAGCCAAGCCAGCTAGCCTTCGAACTGCATTTATTATACAAATGCAAAGTAGATCAATGTTTCTTTAGTCTATCTCCGAGTTTTGTTTATGAATTAAAAAATCAATCTGCAAACAGTCTAATTGCCCTAAGTGGTGGCTCTAGTAACCTCCTTAGATCACCCCTGTGTTTTACATATACTGAACATCACTTACTCGGCCTAAATCCTTGAACTGAATTGCAAATTGTGAGTAAAAACTCATTTAAAGTCTTGCATTGGTACCATCGCACCCTGCCTTCAAGGCAGTCTGTATGCATCACACTTCCCGAGTGCAGTACGTGCGCTGCATACTGAATTCACTGTGTAACAGGTGCGATGGTCAGGGAAGGTTAACTTTACCTTCAAACTTTGAGTTTTTCTTCATTGTTTTCAGTCCTATTCAGGATTTTTGTTGTCTGTGGTCAGTGTATTTCTGTAAAAACCCCCTTCTCTTACATTCTTCTGCCTCCATAGTGCAAAGGACTGTAAGTGTTTTTATGTATTGTGCGCCATTTTCAGTTCTCTTTTGC
Source organism: Pinus taeda (assembly GCA_000404065.3). Classification (NCBI taxonomy): domain Eukaryota; kingdom Viridiplantae; phylum Streptophyta; class Pinopsida; order Pinales; family Pinaceae; genus Pinus; species Pinus taeda. The sequence goes on from APFE031134824.1 coordinate 70,662, forward strand.
AAAAAAGTAGCATAGTCAAACTGTCATCTCTTGATATGAAAGTGTCGTAGCTTTCGTTTTCAGTTTTAGAAGACAATCCCATTGTTCTTGATAGTAGATTATACAGTTATTATTGCATATGATTTGAATTAATAGTTTTTAAAGTGTCGAAAAGAAATTTTCGTTTCAAAATCGCAAAGTGTCTCTCTTACCTTCACTTCATTTTGAAAAGAAATTTGTTGAGTATTTTCGCTTTGAAAATAATTCAGATTTGCACTTAGCTTTCTTATCATCATTCATACATTAAGAAGGTTGAAAAAAAATACATGCATGTGCATTTTCATTTTGACTACTTGGTTTGATTTAGGACAGTGCATTTAGCGTGTGCTCTATGCTCTTTGCTGAAAGATTCTTAACTTTCTTTCCTTAGTAGCTAGGATTTTCATTGTCAAAAGAAGATTAAACATTTTTTATCATCTTAGGCTGCATTTTAGGAATTACATACACATCACGTGGTGAACTTGAAAGGCAAATTTTTAAGCAAGATCAACATAAAATAAATTTAATGAATCTAACAACGCTTCGGAACCTAACGCACAACATCTAGAGGTCTAGGCTAGAGACGTATTCCGGTGTCATAAAACCTGGTAACTGTTGTTTTCATTGTTGGTTGGGTGATTGCTCCACTCTGAGGCAGCAAGTGCCAGTACGGACTTGTGCTCCCATGTACTGTTCAGTATATTTTGGGACACCAGAATAGGCTGCATCCTTTATCCTTAGGAAGCTGTGTTTGTCGCCCTATCGATCGCAATGCACTGAACACAGCATTCAGGAAGATTGACTGCCATACCGTAAAAAGTATTCTATAGTTTTGTGATTGGTTTAGTAATCCCCTCTACCTAGATCTCCAGAGAAGTCCATTTTTCACCTTTTCAAACTCCTTAAAAGAAAAGGTCCTCTGAGCACTTATCACTTTAGGCTCAATAAAAATCGAAGGCGACTAGAGTCATCTTTTATTTTTTCTTGACTCTTTAAAATTGAAAAACAAGTTGTGTCAAAGTCTAAAATTTATTTTAATCAGAATAACATCACAAATTCCCTCGTTGGTCTTTAGGTTGAGAAAAATGGCGTCTACCAACCAAGGATTTCCCCTTCGCAGAAATCCTAGTCCCTTCTCCTCTTGGGGAGATGTTGGTGCAACCCATATGGCCACATTGTCAGTTCCAGGGTTTACAATTGGTTTTCCTGTCTAGCTGTTCTCTACCTCTATCGTTCAGAATCCCGTAATTCCTGAATAGTCAAGTTAGCAACTAGATGACACTAGAGTTGCCTCCCAAGCTTCTACTTCATCTGATTCTCCCTCTCCTCCTTCCTCTTCACTTGATAAAGCTAAAAATCAAGTAACTGAGAAGAAGAAGAAGTAGAAAGAGAAAAAGGAAAAGAAGAAAAAGGAACCAAAATCGAAAGGTGGCAACCAAGCGTCATCTAGAGAAAATCCTCACACCGCATTGTCTAAACCTAAATCTCCTTGTGTCATTTGCAATGGATACCACTATCACCAAGATTGTCCCTGCATCCCACGGATCTTAAGGGACTAGTCTTCTCGTTTGCACAATCCGGTGGCGTCAACCTCTGATAATCATGTTGAATGCACACTATCAACCAGTGAAAGTGAAGCACCTCGATAGAAAAGGAATCCCAAATTTCCTTGTAAATTGTGTGAAGGAAATCATGTTGTCCACCGTTGTCCCTTCCTTGACAAAGCTAAAAGAGTTTTGGATGACCTTCCTACTTCACCGCCACGGCTCCCTCCTGGATATAAAAAACTCTTTCCAAATCCACCACTAGTTGAAAATCGAGTTGGCCCGTCATTGTGGTTGGCCAAAGCATCTATCATTGAAAATGAACCCTCTGAATCCATACCAGACAAAAGTTAAAAGGTAGAGACAACAGTTGACCTGGTCTTGCCTTCAGAGCGTTCATCTTCGAATGATGCCGTCACCGAAGAGAAAGAGAACGACACCATTCAAATTCTTTTCATAAACACAGACTCCGATGAGCTTGGGGGCAGTCCACCCATTCCTTTATCGCAGGAAGGAAGTTCATCAGATTCATACCCGGTCGTCTATTCGATCCCACCACCAAGCAACCTAGTCGTTTCCTTCGACTCGAATCTACTAGGCAGACCCTGTTTACCAGCTAGTGTACCATTCAAAATCATTGTACAAGCTTACACAATGGTCATGACTAGTACCATCATCGATGAAGGGGCTTCTGTGAGTATCCTTTCCTCAACTGCTTGGAAAGTGCTTGGTTCGCCATCGCTTTTTCCTGAAATGAGAAACGTGATAGGCTTCGACAAAGGAACCAGTCAACCTTTAGGGATCCTTCCAAATGTGCCCATTACTTTGAGAAGGAAAATCGTTCACATGAACGTGATGGTAGTTCAAGGACCCTTGGATTACAATCTACTCCTTGGATGTGACTATATTTATTTCATGGGAGCCATCATCTCCTCACTCTTTAGAGTAATGTGGTTTCCGCACGAAGGCAGAATGGTCAAGCTCGTAGACCAAATTTCATTCCCCAGTTCGCACATCGCAAATAGTCAAATTCCATCCCTAAATGGTTTTTTCACACAAGGAATGTCTCATCGATCTCCAGTCCATCCACCTGATGAGCGTGAGTGATTCAGGAGGATATGACTGAAACCTAGGGGGCATGCACCCTGGTCTGTTTTGGCAGGAAAACCTTGGGTATAGGGTAGGTTTTCGCGAGGGATATATGACTAGTCTGACACACCCGTACTCACAGGAAAATGGGATTAGGCTGGAACAAGATACCTTCGTTAAGGTTATGCTGAGTGGCATGCGTCTGCACCACTCCCCTTTGTCTATTTTGGTAGACATCACCAAGGAAGCATTCAGTCTGCTTCGCAGGGAACTTTCTTGCTAACCTATGAATTTTTCGCTATACCTGGGGGCATGCAAACCTTTCTGCATGCAAGCGAAGAGCGACTATTTATTTTTTAAATTTGTAGGACCTCTAACCCTTTCAACTCATAAGGCTGGTCGTTTCCTAGCTTGCATAAAGAAAGGATTTGGGGCACAGCTTCAAAAGTTGCAAGCCCCTTTAAAATGGCATCTTGAATGAGACATCCTTATCATACGACTGGCAAGCAGTGTTACCGCTGGGTTCAAGCTTGTTAAAAAATAAACCCCGCCATGAGCAGTTTTAGCACATAGTTCAAGCTCGTTAAAAAATAAACATAATTCATGAGAAAATGTTTCCCCCAAATTTTAAGCTCATTAAAAAATGAACCGGTAAATAACCATTGTGAATGCCTTATCACCAGCTTTTGAGCCTTGGTTGTGTTCTCGCCATCACCTCCACTCTGTTTTTAGCCGATCATTCATCCCCATATGATTTTTTACCCTTTCGAGGAACATCCGCAAAGAGTGATTCTGCTAGCCATCCTTGTCACACTGCTGTGATTGGAAAATTCCAAATCTTACCTGGAATCAGCTGCTACTTGAAACTATCACTCTTTCCTCGAAGACGAGTCTTCTTTAAGCTCTTTTCACCTGACTCGTAGAATATGAAAACATTGTCGAGTGATTGGCCTCTCTAGCTCGTTAAAAGGCATCGGAAGTGCTATCCCTCCTCTAGATTTTAATCTTTTTGGACCTGAGGGATTATTACACAAAAAGATTGAGCGCTTGTCTTGTTCAGCTCGTTAAAACTATAGAAAATTCATCCCTTATGTATTATTTTACGCTTTTTCGGACTTAAGGGATTACACAACGAAAAAGAATCTTCAAAGTCTTCTTTTTGTTTCTTTCAAACTCTCTAAAATTGAGAGAGACCGAGTTATCTTTGTTGTTAAGCTTGTTAAAACTAAATAGCGACAAACTCATCCAACATGACGAGAACGAGTTTCACTGTCCCTAGGATCGCTAAAATATAGCGACAGGTTCGCCTAAAGGGTGGATTATAGAACAAGCATATGTTATCCTCCTCAAGCTTGACAAAAATAAAGAGGTACTAGTTAGCAATGACTGGGGAAAATTGGGAAGAAAACAAGAAGAAACTTTATTGGTAGCAAGTCGCTCTTGAACATGACACTTTCCTTCTGCATCCAAGCCGGGTTGGGTTGTTTCATTCACTGGTCATCACTATTGGTCCATCACACCATCCATATTTGGTGTTAACGTTACCAATCCATCGTCAGCATCGCCGATATGTTCAAGAGAAGTCATTCAAACAATTCACCTATGTCTCACCCACTACAATACATTCATGCTCCATTCCTTCATGACCGCCACCCTGAACCCTGTATTGTCAGATTGCTTTCACCTCCAAAATCATTTGCTTCATTCTGTGTCATTGATGTGGGATTCATTAAGGCCCGCCTGCGACGGGTCAGTTCTTGTCGACATCAGCTCATTATCCAAGAAGTTGACTTAGGAACAACCCTTTCAGTACTTTGAAGCTTGCATGCCTTAATGGCAAGTTTCTCACTT
>APFE031134829.1:6784-94674 GCA_000404065.3 Pinus taeda
TAATCTTTTATTCAAAATTTCCAAAATTTCCCATAATATGTGAAAGTATTTACTTTAACCATAAAATTGAAATTTATCAAATTAAATCCTTTTTCCCACAGTCAAGACCACCCCACTCCCAACCCAAAAATAAAATCCAAAACAAAAATATAACCAAAGAGCAAACAGTCCTCCCCTAGCGTCAAGCCCACGAGTCGGGCGTGCCTGGCGGGCGCGCTTAACCGATGGGTTGGCGTAGAGTCGACACGGGCGCACGATGGCGAGGCGATTCGGGCGCGTTTAACCAGTGAGTTAAGGGCGCGCCCGCACGGTGCGACGAGCTAACCGAACGATTGAAACGAACACGTGAAGACAATTGTGAAAATGGCCAAGTGTTGAGTTGGGTGGAAAGTTTATATGTGGGGGCGGTCCCGCACGGGGGCGCCCACACCATGGGTCGACACGACAAAGGGGTGAGTTGGACGAAACGGTGGGTTGGCTTGGTGGGCCGACGCCCCAACCAATAGGCCAACCACTATATAAGTAAAGCGGTTAGATGGTGGAGAAAGGCATCAAATGAAGTTTCCAAGTGTTCATGTGAGCTAGGAGGGCGAGCTATCTTGGAGGTCTGAAACTTGGCGAAGTGCAGGCGGACGAAGCACGAAGCCGCAACAAATGCAGGAAAACGGAACTGTAGGCCATTCAAAGGCATTTGAAAGAGGCCGTGCGAGGGCGTTGGCCTGAATGACTGAACGGGTGAAGGTGTGCGAGGGCGTTTGCTTGAATGACAGAACGGGCGACGGCGTCTGCCTGAACGACTGAAAGGGCAAGGGCGTGCGAAGGCGTTCGTCTGAACGAGTGAACGAGCGAGGGCATCCGCCTGAACGAGTGAACGGGCGAGGCGTGCGAGGGCATCTGCCTAAATGAGTGAATGGGTGAGGGCGTGCGAGGGCGTCCGCCTGAACGAGTGAACGGGCGAGGCGTGCGAGGGCATCTGCCTAAATGAGTGAATGGGTGAGGGCGTGCGAGGGCGTCCGCCTGAACGAGTTGAAGGCATTTCGCTGAATGGGCGAGGGCGTCCAGTTGAACGAGCCGAGGGCATTCGGCTGAACGAACTGAGGACGAACGAAGGCATTCGGTGAAACGGTGAGCGACGTGTTGAACGAAGAAATAGTGTGACGGTGAACGAGTTGTGACGAACGGTAGAACCAGTGGGCACTCCGAACGGTGGTTCGGTAGACCAAATGGTGCAAGCTGGGTTACACGGTTGTGACATAAATTGTACCAAGGAAACTTGTGGTTTCCTGCAAACACTATAAAATTGTATATTTTATAAGATATTGTTATTATCATCGGGTAGACTCATATTTCAGGGAATTGCCGCTCCCATTAAAATATCCGTTGTGCATATGTGTAAACGGTAATAACGATGAAGATGATTAATCGAATGTTTCCGCTGTGTATGTGAATGTTATACTTAGAAACGCTAAAAAATAACCTAAGTATAGAAAGTAGGCGTAGTCCACACTTACAAGTATTGTTAAAAAGAAAGTGGGTGGTGGTGCTACACCTCCCATCGTGCGGTTGGAAGAGTACCTCTAGGGTAGGGGCGTGACAGTTGGTATCAGAGGTTGATTCAGTCGAACCAAGCTTACCGAATGAAGTGTTACACTTTGTGACAGGTTTAGCAAAGGTGAAGCATTATGATTGGGTCAAGCTGAACGACAAGACATGACAGGTTTGGAAGAATGCCAAGGGAGGCTCTCGCTGACCTTATACAGGTTGAAGCGGATGAAAGAGGAGAACCCATAGATTTGAGATGAACTTGAAGTCTTGGAAAGGAATGTTGAAGGTAAACTTCTTCGACTTGGTTGGGCAATGGAATAGGATGTAGTTGTAGATTGCGATGATGAAAAAGAGGAAGCCGTGATGTTTGAGAATGTTGCAGACATGACAACGATGGAGGATGAACTTGAAATTGATCAAGTTGGACCAGGATCGTACATTATGCAGATATTGGTGGATGACGATTCTCACATGGAGGAGCCTCATGATGAAGTAAATACTACTTATACTTGTGTTTCATTTGAGCTTTTGGAGGATGGACCATATGCAGGGAAGGGCAAAATCAGTTTGCCAATGCGATGGAGGATCTTACCATGGATGTCTACAATGAGACCTTGTATGGAGAAGCAAGGACCATTGATTGTTGCAGAGCTTGTTAGGGTTGTTTGTGACCTTATGGTAGAAGGTGCAAATGCCCGTGACAAAGGAAGAACGTGATGATCATTGCAGAGGAATAGGTCATGCTTTAGTCATATGGGGAATTGGCTAAGTGCCCGCATGACTCATGGATAGATTGGAGAGAGGGCACGCACTTGAGGTATGATGATACTTGGGTGGACTTCTCATGGCCAAGACCAAGAGGAAGTCTTAGTGGAACCTTTAGTTGGGGAGCTATGGTGGAAGGGACTCATATGACTTGATGATGTATGGTTTAGGTGACCGAGTTCACTAGAGGGGATTGCAAACTTGGATGAAGATGACCAATTGTTGTGATGGGTCTACTTAGTTGGACAATATGGGCAACTTGAGTCAGGGACATCGAGTTGGAGAGATGGAGCATGGCAGTGTTATATAAGAGCACTTGTAGAGGTGTCACTTATGGGAATCCAATGAGGAGTGCCAAGACAGTGATGTTATGCGGATGGATTTGCTGATGTGACATGGAGATATTTTACTTATGAGCCGATGGAGATGTTGTGCACTCTTGTACAACAAGGTCATGGACTTGGTTGGATTTGTGAGCAGACTATGGAGCATTCCTACTACATGGAAAGCTGAGGCATCTTGCATAGACCTTTGGGGTGGAGACATGTATGCTTGCTAGGATGTTGGTTGGAGATGACTCATGGAGCTCATGATGACATGAGGTTGTGACTTTTGAGGACTTCATATTATGGTGGACTTGGAGGATCTGATGCATTAAGGAGTTGAGGTCAGGGACTTTGATGCAAGATGGGGTGCATACTTTTGAGTACATTTATGGATGTGCTTGAGAGAGTGACTTGATGTGGAGGATTGATATGAGACACTTTGGAGTGATGGAGTTGCAGCGATGATGATGCCTTGGTGGCAACACTTGGGCATGGGTTGTGCTGAGACTTAACCACTTTTGGTGCATGGGAGCTGATTGGTTTTTGACTAGGGGCAACACATGGATGATGAGACAGGTGTATACTTGTTTCTTTGGTAGACTTGAGGGATGACACATTATAGATATGATGAAAGTTGCTTCATGGACCTAGATGTGGCATATCGAGAGTCGATTTGATGAGAGAATCTCTCCACTTTGAGGAGATGGATTTTAGGCACATATGGATGATGATGTTGGGATAGATGCAACTGATTTGCAACACATTGGCACCAACATCATGGACAACATGTTGTAGATGAGATGGGGACTATTTCATGGACCTGGGCATGGCTTATTTACAGTTTGATGGAGATGGATTCTTGATCGAGTTGATGTTGTGACAGGATGCTGAGAAAAACGACTGATGATAGCATGAGGATGTGCATTCTCATGGTTTGAGCGCGACAGTTGGATTAGCTACCCAACTAGTTCGAGTCATGGGGGCTATAACAGTGTACAGAGATATGTTAGCATTGTGTTGGAGCATCATGGCAACAGTTCACACGATAACGATACATGATGGAATTGATACGATACATGTTGCAGTGAGCATGTAGCTTGAGTTGGAGGGACTAACCTTCTACGGTGGGGCAACATGTGGGGTTGCGACAGATGTGGTTGATGATCATGGATTGAGGAGACTTTCTGATTCATGGAGACATAAGCCTTTATGGTTTATGTAATGGTAGAGCAGACGCAGACAACATGGGCATTTTGATATTGGAGCTAGCGACACTTTGCGATGTCGTAAAACGGTGTTGTCGAGGACGACAACCATTTAAAGTGGGGGAGTATGTCAAGCCCACAAGTCGAGCGTGCCGGGCAGGCGCGTTTAACCGACGGGTTGGCGGAGAGTCGACACAGGCACATGATGGCGAGGCAAGCCGGGCGTGTTTAACCGACGAGTCAAGGGCGACCCCGCACGATGCGACGAGCCAACCGAATGATGGAAACGACTACGTGAAGCTAATTGTGAAAATGGCTAAGTGTTGAGTCGGGTGGAAAGTTTATATGTGGGGGCGGTCCCGCACGAGGGCGCCCACACCATGGGCCGACGCGACGGAGAGGTGAGTTGGACGAAATGGTGGGTCGGCTTGGTGGGCTGATGCCCCAACTGATGGGCTAATCGCCATATAAGTAGAGTGGCGAGATGGTGGAGAAAGGCATCAAGTGAAGTTTTCAAGTGTTCATGCGAGCTAGGAGGGCGAGGTATCTTGGAGGTCTGAAACTTGGTGAAGTGCAGACGGACTCTTGGGCCGAAGCACGAAGCCGCAACAAACACATGAAAATGGAACCGTAGGTCGTGCGAAGGCATTCAGGCGAGGGTGTCGGTTTGAACGATTCAACGAGCGAGGGCATCAACGTGAACGACAAAATGGGTGAGGGTGTGCAAGGGTGTTTGCCTGAATGACAGAACGGGCGAGGGCGTCCGCCTGAACGAGTGAATGGGCGAGGGCATGCGAGGGCATCCGCTTGAACGAGTTGAGGGCGTTCGGCTAAACGGGTGAGGGCGTCTGACTGATTGAGCCAAGGGCGTTCCATTGAACAAACCGAGGGCGAACGAGGGCGCTCGGTGAAACGGTGAACGACGTGTTGAATGAAGAAACAGTACGACGATGAACGAGTTGTGACGGACGGTAGACCCAGTGGGCACTTCGAATGGTGGTTCGGGTAGACCAAACGATGCAGGCCGGGTTGCACGGTTGTGACAGAAATTGTACCAAGGAAATTCGGGGTTTCCTCCAAACACTGTAAAATTGCATATTTTATAAGATATTGTTATTATCATCAGGTAGACTCATATTTCAGGGAGTTGCCTCTCCCATCAATATATCCACTATGCATATGTGTAAATAGTAATAACGATGAAGATAATTAATTAATTAAATGTTGTGAATGTATAGTTAAAAAAGTTGAAAAATAAAACAGGCATAGAAAGTGGACATAATCCACACTTACACGTATTGTTAAAAAAAAATGAGTGGTGGTATGATGGGAAAAGTAACGTCAAGTAACGGCGTGACGCCTAGCTTCCCCGGTGACTTCACCAAACATAAATTTCAACATTCACCTTTCATACTATTTTATTTTAAAACCAACAGCGCTGTATTCATCTGTATCTCATCTACTCTGTATTGTTGACGCACTGTGAAATCAAAACCAGATTTGTTCACTCTCGCGGGAGGACAAATTTTGCTGTCCAAAGCGCGGAGGCGGTTCCTCCGCTCTCCCATGCGCAGTCGTTTATACCCATCGCCAGAAAATGGAGAGCGAGGAGGCCAAAGAGAAGAACAGTAAGGTGATCATTTCAGTCCACAAGAGAAGAAAACGGGCTAGTACCATCAACGACATTGGGTCCGACATGCTAATTAAAATCTTTGGATATTTGGATCCCCTGGATGTTGTCCGCACCTCTGCAGTCACTAAATCGTGGTATTTCATCCATTCATTGCTTTTTTAAAGATGTTCTCATCGCATTAAAATTCTTAGAATTGATTTGATTCTTATACCCTTGCACACCTCCGAGTTTCCAAACACTCAAAACTCAACAATTTCGACAACTCACAGCGGATGTTCTTGGAACATGGATAAAACTGTCTTTTCTGATATAAATTGGATTCTTAGAACTCGTTATGTCAAGTATGGGCGAAATCAACAAGAAGGTGATATAATTCAGAATAGAACTGTCTTTTCTGGTCTAAATTGGATTCTTACAATTCATTATGTCAAGTACGGGCGAAATCAACAAGAAGGAAATGCAATTCAGAGTCATTCTCCATTTCTGTGACGTTTTGCATTTCATACACAGGTTTTTGTTTTTTAAATCAGCTACTTAATCTTTTAACTCATCAAAAAAATAGCACAATCGGTCCAGACTGTGGCTTCCTTCTGAAAAAAGTGTCACCCTTCAAAATGCTACAGCATTTTGAGGAGTTATTTCCATCTCCAAGCAAGATACGGGCAGGGCAAAAATTTTCGGTCCAGGCAGCATGAAACAGTAGACCAACGGTTTAGAAGAATAGATGACTTTTTACAGCAGATTGTGAGAAGTGCATCATGGCTGCCTCACTGCTGCATTTTGAATCTTGTTGTGTCCATAGGAATGATGCTAAATGCTCTTTATCCTTGCAATAGTAGCTATGTGATACTTGAAAGGGACTGATGCCTGTAGATCCTTGTGAGCATATCATTGATGGCTGCAATATCTGAACACCTTTTGATTAGGATCTGTGCATGCACAGGGCCACCATTAATCGAGCAACTCCATAGTCTGAGCTGTTTATTCTTTATTTCAGGTCATAGGGTTTTAATTTAAATAATTAGGACCTAAGAAATTTATCACAAAATTTCCCTAAATCTACACAATTTCACAAGAGGAAACACCGACAATAGAATAAAAATGTACAAACCCCAGGAATGAAAATTGCAACTCCAATACGATTTTTATTGCAGGATTTTATAAGAGGATTTTTACATAGTATATTGAGATGGAACCTGTCAATGAGCTCCAGAGAAATTGCTTGCCAAAACAAGTGTTGAAAACACACGTCCCTTCAATTGGCCAGGCAATGCGGCCCAGGAATGATTTCATTGAAGTCCCAGAAGAGCAACTTGGCCTCTGATTCAGCCTTCCTTATTCCAGCGATTTTGTTTTCCAATTCTGCCTTAATGCATCAGGTAAATCAGCTCTGAAGATGGAATATTTGTGCCCTCAAAAATAGAGGAACTTGACCCCTGGCAAATTGTGAATTTGGCCCAAGAGCTGTCAACTTCGTTTTTCCTTTTTAAACCCAGAAATGGCCAATCCACATTGGGTAATTTCGGTCCTCTCCACTTCCGATTTCTGACGATTATATCTGTTGCAGAATGGAGCAACTTGGCCCAGCATAAAGGTGGTAATTGATCCTGTGTATACCCACAAGCTCGACCTTACAAACCCTAGACTCGGCCTTAGAGATTAACATGAAATTTTGGCCACCATGATTCAGTTCAATCCATTCTGCTCAACAAGACGATCTTGGCCCAACAAATGCACGATCTTGGCTTTTGTTACACACGAACTCAATTCCCGCAATATAACAAACTCGTCCTTCGAAAGCAATGAGCTTGGCCTGCACAAATGATGGCAGAATCAATGTTCAATTTGATCTTCTTGGCCATGAAAACAACCTGCAATACAATAATTGGCTAGGGTTTGTCTTTCAACATTGAAATCGACAATTTTCAACTAGGGTATGTCTCTCAATACCAAAATTGGTAAATATTAGGGTTTCCCCTTTACTTGGCAGCTCCAAGAGCTCCTTATCAATTTCCTGAATAATTATTTTCATATTCTCTTTCAATCTCCTTCTCCCCTTTAATAATATTTTCCTCCTTTGAAAACCATGGGTAATACCATGGGTCACTTAATTCCTCGAAAGTGACTTTTTGTCCCTTTTATTTAATTATTATCTATCTTATTATGGTGACCCCTTTATTTTTCCCTTCAATAGCCAATGGGATTTAGATAGGCTAAGATTCAACCGCCATTTACTTCTAAGTGTTAGAAAGGGACATTACAATTCTCCTTTCACAAATTTTGCTTGTTCTCAAGCAAATTCCATCCAATACCAGAATCCCAAATAAGCCGGTTGAAAGCTTTGGCAACAAATTGCTGCATCATGTCAAGGTGCACAATTCAATAGTGTTGCTATCTGTCATCATGCCATGAAGCTACCCGTATAACCTAGCTCCCATAAAAACTTTTGGCTAGGTTGAAGAGCAAAACTCTTGATGATGGCCCATTTGCTTCACTATTTTGTTATATTTTTGCTAGATCTCCTCTTAACTGTGGATGCCCTTTTTTTTTTGGTCTCACACCTCCATCTTGAGTACTCTTGATTTACTATTACTGGCCTCTCAACGCAGTTAAGCTTTGTTTGAGTCACAACACTTGGCCTTGATTGCGAATTTCTCCCTTCATCTGAATTGGATTGGGGCCTAATATGTTGAGTATCTTGTGATGTTTCCATGTGCTTCTGCCCACTTTTGCCTGCCATTTGTTTGAGTGTTGCAATCTTTGGAGGATCTTGAGTCATGCCTCTCAGGACTACCCTACGACCTTCTTTCATATTGATTCCCATCTCCATGGTCTGGTAGTTTTTCCAATGCTTCCCTATGGTGATAATCCATTGGACACCCGATATTATGTCATAACTCAACAACTTCACCACATAAAAATTGTCAACCATAGTGTAGTTGCCCATCTTTAACTTTGCTTTTGGGATTGTCTAATTGCATGGCATGATGAAATTGTTGGTCATCTCCACATTAAAGCCTCCAAAGTCCTTTGCTGGGATGCCTCTTTTAGCTATTAAAGTTGAGTCAATAAAATTTTGGGTTTGCCCACCATTGATTAGGACAGTGACATGATGCTCCTATATGGAACCTTTGACTCTGAAGGTGTTTTAGCAAGGGACTCTTGAAAGTGTGGCTATGGTGCCACCTACTGCTTTTTCCCTTGGTTGCTCCTCCTCTGAACTAGAATGCTTGTCATTTTGCACTGGTCCTATTTGTTCTTCTCCCTCACTTTCTGAGAACACCTCAATGTAGTGCACTTTGCCCTATCCCTTGCATTTGTGCCTTGGCTCCCAAGGCTCCTTGTAGCTATAACAAAGTTTCTTTCTTCATAATTCATCTTGAGCTCTAGGGTCCAACCTACTTCTTCCGATCTCCTACTCTCGGGGAAAGAACTTATCTATAACTTGCTGAAGAGGTGGTGGTTTAGTAGATGCTTTATTTTTAGGTGCCACATCCTCTATTTCCCTCATCTTGGAAATGGGCTCTTGTAGTATGCTAGACTTAAAAGCCTTGACCTAGCCACACAATGGTTCAACTAACCCCTCTGTGAACAACATCATCGATTGTTCTTGAGACATATCTATAACCATCACAACTGATCTTTGGAATTTTTAAATAACACTGTTCGGAGTCCCTGTTTGTGTAAGCTATGCAAGGTCCCTAAAATGCAGCTTTGGGCCCCTCTTATCATACCTATGGATTAATCTCTTTGTAACTGTAGATAAGAGTTGATGATGTAATGCCCAAGTGTGGTTAAACTGTGGTACCACCACTCGTGTACTTCACCCTCGAGATGTAGGGTGGCATACTGGATTGCCTCCAATTCCTTCATTGGGTTGAGCTGAAAGTATGTGTCGAGCTTCTACACCCAAGCTGGAGTTGAACCTCTCGAAGTGCCAAGTTGTAGCTGAACCTCCAGAAGTGCCATTGAAAGTGGCTAGATTTATTTTCTCGGCCTTCTTTGGGATATCATTGTTCATCCACCATTTGTTAGAGTCCCTTGATCTGTTTCTGTGCTTGATGGAACATTAGTCTTAGCGCTTGAAATTCTACTCTCATTGCTTGGTACTTGTTGCTGCACAAACTAGCAAGCCTAGTAAATAGGCTAAAGCTAGAGGGCACAAACAATTTGGGACAACGACCCATTGTCACTGTTACCCACCAACAGTGGGTGACCCGTATAGGAGAATTTTTTCTCCTAGATTTGTCTTAAGCCGGCAGCCAGCAGCACCTTGTAGCCACCATATAGGTCGATGTGCCACCATTCTCTGCCACTTGAGCCAATCATTGTGTACCCTCAATCATCTGTTATTATCGTATGTTTGAAGGTGGACCTTCCAACCCGAAGGTATGGCTTTTCATTATGTATTTGAGTGTTTATGCTTGCTTTTCTTAGACACATTTGAACATGGATTAGTGGGGGGATTCGACGGCAAGAATGGGCTTGGATTAAACTCGTGTTCGCTTGTCCAAACTTGGTGGTTAATCTTTTATCCTTGTCTTGTGGGATCTCTTCTATTGACTATTGGCTTTAGGAGTGGCATTACATGGGAAACCCTAATTTTGGTTGCGTGGTCCCGCTTCCCAACACCATATATCTCACTCCCCTCTGCTCATTATAATCCCTTTTCACTCTTTTACCATCTGGGTCCACAAGGTGTTAGCCTCCCCCTCCCCTTGTCCACACTTTAGGTTCGGCCTGGAACAATGCCCCGAAGGTTGAGGCAACGAAAAAGAAAGTTAAAAGCTTAATTTGGTTACTTACAACATGAAATGTACCACAAAATGTAAATGATGACCGATACATAAGAATTTAGTGCATGGGAAAAAGCCAAACATGAGCTCTACCCGTTTATCATTATGGCCATCACCCTGGTTCCCAGGGCCCCTAGAAATGTGTTAATTTTAGGTATGTTCTATGCTTAGAGCAATTTATTTCAATTTTCATAGTTAGCTCAATATCTTTTCTAGATTAGCAATCACATCAGCATTAAAGTAAACTGCAGAGAGAACATAAACATAAATCGTTGAAGACAAGCCAAGACAAGAGGCCACAAGATGTGGTGCTAGCCAGGGACAAACCCCAATGTGGGGAAACCCTTGATCAATTCTTCTTATATGTTCTTCAATAGTTCAACAAGAGAGAGAGAGAGAGAGAGAGAGAGAGAGAGAGAGAGAGTACATTTACAACAAAAGTCAACACTTTGACTTATCTAGATAAGAGCATAGATCATCTCTAAGAAGATGATACATGAGATCAGTTGAAGAAATGTTGCTTCAACTGATTCTCCAAGGTGACTCCTTCACCTATCATTGTGTTGCATCTCGTCATCATGCTGCATCTCATCGTGCTGCACCATGCTGCACCCTATGTTGCACTGCTGTCCCATGTGCCATTGTTGAACCATGTTGTCATACAACATATCTCATGTGCTTGCCACAACTATCCATGTTGTCCATGCTTGCCATGTTGCACCATGCTTGCCATGTTGCACCATGTTGTCCATGCTTGCTGTCCCATTGTGCCACTGCTGCACAATTTCATTGCTGTTCCATTGTGCCACTGTTGCACAATGTCATTGCTGTCCCATTGTGTCACTGCCTCATCATTGTGCTATCCAATTGAACATTGTGGCACAATATCATTGCTACTAGTAATGCTATCCCATCACGGCTTGTTATCCCGATTCCCAACAACCCAACATTGCTGCTGTCCCAACATACTTATGCTGCTCTAAATATGTATGTACCATTGCCTAGCTGTCCTAGTTTTATTGCTGTAACAATGGTACCTAATGGTCATGCCCAAAACATTGCTTTTCTGGGCATATGGCAACCCTTAACACTTCCTTCAGCTCACAGTTCTAGGGTCCTTAACTGCAGCAATCTTGGACTGGTTAGGGTACTTCCAACAACCCTTCAATCTACCCAGAAGTGCCCTCCTTTACTGCGGCTACCCTTTTAAGAGAGGAGGAGACCCTATACTGCGTTTTCTGGGCAGTCTATTCCTCATCAACAACTTCGGCCTTCCTCTGTTTGCTGCGGCTTGCTATATCAAGTCTCCTCTTGACTGCGGCAACCCAACGCTCTTCCAGATGATCCTAAAACAGTCCTTATTGCTACGTCATAAGGCCTGCAGTTAGGGCACACCTAGACAATGACTAGGGCACAAACTGAACAACGGATTTAGCCTCATACATTAGCGTTTGGGGCCTGTCTTCCACGTATATCTAGGCCTCATCCTTGGATGCGGCTAGGGCATGTTGAGGCCTCCTTTATACATCATTCATCTTCATCTATAGTGCTGCGTTAGTCTTTCTATTCTCTGCAACTAGGGCACAACATGACCCTCCTTTCTTTGCGGTTAGATGTCTTTTCCTAGAACAACATTGAGGGATTTTAAGGACAGCTGCTTAGGGTCTCTTCTAGACCTGTGTTTAGGGCAGTTAGAACTTCTCCTTGCTGCACTATAGAAGTCTCCTCCATGACTGCGTTAAGGCTTCTTAATTCGCTGCGTTAGGGCTTCTTCATTAGGGCAGCATTGAGCCTAGGGCACTCCCTCTAGATCTCTCCTTCATCAAAACCCAAAACAAAATGAAGAGAGAGATCACAAGAGTGTGAGTGTGTGTAAATGACTTGAAGGCCACCTCTATTTATACTAAAACGTTAAGCACAAGTGGGGGCAGTTTGATTGCTGGCCGACCTTGTCGAATTGTTTTATAACACAAATAAATTCATAACTCCATGAATACTTATCGGAATCGGATGATCTTTAGATCAATCCTACACCTTTCAATGAGAGGAATCTAAGAAAAATGTCAACTGCCATAAATAAGATGACCCACATGGAGTTTGGCCCTAGTTGTCAATTTTAACGAAATGCCACCTGCATCATTTAGGAACACATGATTGTCCCAACCCCTGGCGGGCAATGAATTGCCCAACCTTAAAGGGGTAATCACTACTTTATCATACACATCATGCTCTCATCCATTAAAACCCTGAGCAGTTAAATGAAAGAAACATTAATAAAAGGCAAAAGTCATATGAAGAAGGGTGGAAAAACAAAGGCCAAGGTAACTCATGTACCACAATTGCTCCCTCCTACATCCATACACCTAATGTGTGGGTTTCCCTCATTATAGCTACCCTTGTAACATGGCATGTGGCTTGTAGCCTTCCCTATTGCCCCACTTCGTTGCATCATCATTTCAAATGACACCTTCCATTTGATGGATGCACCATGGACCTGTTACTCCCTTAGAGGTTGAAACTACCTAAGAGGGTCCTTTATTAACTTCTCTTGTTGAGCTTGGTGACACTTGTACACTCTAAAGCCCATTTGGAAGGGCATGCCACTATGAAGTTTCCACTTTTTCTGTAAGAACCAAAAAAATAGAGGTACAGAAAACAGTAAGGAATTTACCTACAGTTGAAGTACCTACCTGAACTACTGCAGTTGAAGATGCCTCCGGCTACGCTGCTCCAGTTACCGAGAGACCGGTTCCACCCAGCCAGACTGAGCAGAGCCTGGCTGTTCAATCCATCAAGCTTCTCAACAGAAGCTGATTGTCCCCCGTGCCCAGAACCTTAGAACGCTCAAGCTCTTCCAATGGCTGATTCCCTTGCCTTCTGAATTCTTCCTCCTGGTTTTTTCTCCCCCTGCTCAACCCATGACCTGCGGTTTATATCCTCTGGTTTGGCGGTGGTCGCCCTCCCACCTGCAGCCACCGCTCACCCTGCTACTGCCACGCCTCCGCCTACGTATCCAGGTCTCGATTCAGGTTGTGAAATGAGATACGCCTTTTGAATCCATAAGATATTTATAAACCGTTCTTTTACTATGTCATTACTTTATATATTCATGTATCATTTAAACCTTATAACGTTTATATACATTTTTAACATTTTACGTTGTTTAATTTATATTTGTTTTAATATAATGTTTAATTTATATTTTTGATATAAAGTTTAATTTATATTTGTTTTAATATAATGTTTTATTTTATATTTTTAATATAAAGTTTAATTTATATTTATTTTTAATATAAAGTTTTATAGACTTTATACTTGGATCTTTTTTAATTAATTATTTATATTAATACTTAACCTTTATTTTATTTTATTAATATGATTTTTATCAATATTTTGGAGCATATAATATATATATATAGAGTATATATATAGTCCTCTCGATCTAATCATACATTACGCAATATTGATGAACGAGTAGAACTTCTTTTCCCAGAAGGGTCATGGTATTTAGCACTTATAATCAATTTAGTATAAAAATACTAGTGCGGTGTATGCGACACATGCATATGTAGCTATCATATGCATGTACCGTATACCTGCTATTATGCTTGCGTTCTTTGTATATATAGATGGGTCGTTACATACGCTCCCCCTTCAGAAAACTTTGTCCTGAAGTTAGAGTTTTTATTTGATCTGATTACTTATGATAGTAATTAGTATACCTTTCTTAGGTTTGTAAAATTTATTTATTTATTTTTAATATACAGAGACTATAAAATTAGTGTTTTAGGTTTATGATTTTAATGGTCATGCCTTGCTCTATCCAGGTTCCCAAGCTATTCTAAAATCATCCTATCCTTCCTAATCTCTTCCGCTACCATCCTATTTGTCCTCTACTGGAGTATGCCATGGCGTCAGTTTTACTGACCTAACCATTCATAAACTCTAAGGTGACAGCATCGGTTATACCGACCTGATTCCCAGTAGGCATCCGGCAGTCATCATCACACGTCTAGGGGAGCGTGATTCGCACAGTCCTCCCATGACTCCAGGGTTCGGAGGATAAACGGTGGGCAACACCTCCACCCCTCCCAGTAGAATTAGGGCTAATACCCTATCATAGAGTCACTTTGAGCTTTAATTGTTTAGAGGTTCTGTCATCACGTGGTCATCCCGGTAACTATTTATTATTTGCAATGATACACTTATCCATGCATTCATAAAATGTGCATCAACATAATCAAAATAACTCATGTATTATTCACATATGTCACTACAGTATAACATATTTTACCAATTTCATTCATGTCGTTTGCCTTTATTCCCTGATTTCTATTCCATTGATCATATTGACACGTATAAATAAAACAGATTTATAACATCTTAATTTCTATCAGAAGTAAAATCATTTAACTGCTTTAAACTTTACTTTGACAACTATAATTTAGTAAAATCAACAATATATATCGTTTTGGTATCCATGTACCAGCAGAAGTTAAACATATATTATGTCACAAAATTTCACGTTTATATATGATCATTCAAAATGGTTCTGAGTCTCTGATTGCAATGAAGTAAATATATACTAAACATAGTTTAAAGTTCTTCAAAATTGACATAGATTAGGGTATCTTTGACATATGTCCTCTGTATTTTCCCAGGTAGCTGATCCAGGACTATATTTGTCCCATTTGATCTTAACTTGGTCCACCAGGCGATTCCTGAGCTGTCGAACCCTATGTTCCAGTATACGTAATGATTCGACCGATACGATTTCCTCGTCCGATACCTGAAGATTCCACTACAGTGGGTTGATGCGCTGCTTGGTCATTGCTGAGTACTGCATGAATTCTATGATTACCTTGATTGTTTTATTGGTCCCTCTCCAGTCCTATGCAATATATTCGACGAAGCTTCTGGACAATCACGTTGAAAATGCGGTCCCACACATCCCCAACAATTAAGCTGCGTTGATCCTTTGGAATCAGGACGTGAATTTCTAGAGAACGAGCTTCGTCCTCTCATGTTGATTCCTCTCGAATTTCTTCCTCTACTGGCAGTCCCTCGAGATGTCCATGGGCTGGTGTTTGATGATTCCGTGGCTATAGTGTTTATTACCATGGGAGCTCTTGTCCCTATATTTCTTGGGGTAAACCTGTTACCATAAGGTGGCCTTGAGCTACCTTCGTTGAAAAAGTTTCAGGGAGTCTTTCCTGGAAATCCTGTTTGTAAAGGTTCTGTTGGCCCTATATCTTTTTTGATTCCAAGGTGCTCCTCTGCATAACGACCACATTCAACTGCCTCAGCGACTGATGATGGTTTCCACATGCTTACCAAGGCTCTGATGCGAGGATTTAACCCAAATATGAAGCGTTCAACTTGACGTTCGTCAGAATCTAAGTAGTGAATGTATTTTACAAGCTCCATAAACCTTATCTCGTACTCTTCCACTGTTTTATTTCTTTGAATTAATGTATGAAAGGCTCTGGGTTGCTGTTGTTGAAAGTATGGAGGTAAATACTTTGCGCGGAACCTTTCCTCAAATAGTTCCCAAGGGACATTATCCGATGTAAGGTGCAGCTGCTTTTCCAGATTTCCCCACCAAATCAAGGCACTTTCCTTTAATTGAAATACAACAATTTTTGTTTTTGCCGAAAAAGAATATTCCCTTAATCTAAAGCATCTGTTCATTCCTTCTAACCATGCTTCAGCGCGCTCACCTGCTCGATCTCCTGAGAATTCTGGGAGCCTAATTTTCTGAAGCTCCCTAGAAATGTCTTCTTTTGATCTTTTGGGCTCAAAATTCTTTGGTTCTGCTGAACTGGTAGCTAAAGGTTGAAATTCCTCCTTGGTCTTAGCCTTAGTTGATTCTTTTAATGTCTCCAATAAGGCTTCCAATGAGTTCATTATCATGGTCAACTCTGGTGCTGGGGCGATTGATGTTGATAATGGTCTTGGTGGTGACAATGGTGATGGTGGTGGCGATGGGGATGATGATGGCGACGGTGGCGGCATTAATGGCGGTGATGCTGCCCGATCACGTCGTCGTCGCTCATATGTCCTTACCATTGTAATGTTTCTTGTATACATAATAAAATTCTATAAAAATTTTGAGGGAGACAATCGAATTTAACATATAATTTTCTTTTGCAACTTCACATTCATAAACGGGTATAGTTTTTGCTATTTTTATCCGCTAGGTGGATCTTACTGGTACCGAGGTCAAGGAGGGTGGTCATGTGACCTCCTTGTCCTAATGCAGGTTATTCTATCCCAATATGAAAATAATGCAGAAGTGTATGGTCATTAGCTCCTAAGGTAGATCATCTAAAATTTATTACTAAATAACATTCACAAAATGAAAATGTTAAATGCCTTGTTACAATGAACATCGGCAACTTACCCGTCACACCTCAATCTAGCTATTACCTTTAAAGAAGGGTATACATATTTATATTTTGAATATATTACTCAGATATGGATTTAACTTATAATATATATAAATGAAGGATTGTTCTGGTTCCATATTACTTTGACCCTTAGCTGGAAAATTTACCATAGACATGTCATGATTAAAATCTAGAAGAGATACAGTTCAACAATCTACCATACCATAAATGTAGGTTGGGTGTCAAACTGAAGGGTAAATTCAGATCAATAGTCAAATTGTACATAAAATGTAGGTCAGTGGCCTACATATTGCAATTGATCAGGCAAGGTAGAAAAATGGTTCTTTTAATGTTTCTACAGTATCCTATTTTGAAATTCGAGTGACCGAGGACCAAAGGCACTATTACCATGTATATAGATCCTAAACATTCTTGTCAATATGCAATGGAGGATACAATGTTGAGAGGGTTTCACATAATGAAAAGCTGCAATCAGGCTTTACTTCAGACAGCTCGAGGACTTGCACATTGTATATGCTTCACAGAATGATCCTAAAACATTATAAGAGTGGTCAGACCTCAACCAATACAGCAGAAGGGAGATATGGAGCAACTATTATGTAACCCAATCACGTTAAGTTTGGAATTTTCTAAATGTAAAACAGAAGATCAATTTATTTATGATGAATATGGCAAATGGCTAGTACATGACAAGATATTTTAACAGTAAGGACAGTTTTCAGACCAAACTAAAAATGTGGATTGTTACAAATATATCTGATCTCCAATAAATCAGTCTGTAGTGCCACTTTTCGATCATTGAATAAGCATGGAGATCGCTCCCGGACCAGAGTTATAAGGAAAACTAGGCATAAAAGTTCTATCAAATTGTCTGTAAAGGATTCCCAATCTCTGTGCTAACCATTCTAATGATCACCACTTTCATGAAAAGATAATAAGACATTAACACCCACAAAATCTATAAATCATCAGTTTCTTCGTCAATTCATCTTATCAAATACGACAACATAAGATTTAATCCTTTTTTGTTGGTGTCTTGAGTTTTGGTAATTTTTTATTGAGTTTCCAACTTTTAGCCAAGTTTCTTAAGTTTTGGTCACTTTTTTTTGCCCAGTTTCTTGTGTTTCATAAATTTTGGAATGATGGTGAGTTTTTGGCAAGTACTCAGGGAATAACTCAGCCAAACTCGTTAAGAAGACTCAGCCAAACTCTTTAAGATTCACAATTCTTTGGCAAACGCAACAATGGATCTGGTATTGAAAATTCTTATTACTCCCTATGGAATATCCTCAAGATTGGAAGTCATTCCCTCTATATTTATAGCTACTTAAAAAAAGTCATTTAGTGCATAATGGAGGCTAGTTCTCAAAAGCTGCCATTAAAAGGATATTTAATTATACCAGTCTTGTGTAAGGTGATTTTCTTGCAGAAATAGCACTTCACAACTTGAACAAATTTTATTATCCCACCTCTCTTTCTTCATAGTTTGAGAATCCATCTAAACATTGTACATCATCCTTGGCAATTTCTATATGATAAACAAATAAAATATTTTCTACCCATATTGTTTCTTCTCATTCTGGAACAGATTCCCCTATCATGGACTGCAAAATCCTATAAGATTCCAACTGTTTATTCTCAGACTTCACATGTAATTTCAGCTAATTCCTCTTACCTTTCAAAATTTCTAAAGCCATAATTATATCATCATCTAGGTTATCGAATTTGTCATCCCTGTGTGCAAGATCCATTGATATGATCCAGATCTGTCGGGACTACCCCAAGATCTATCGTAGAGGCAGATCTCACGGGGAAGAAAACAGATCCCACCCCCCATGAAATGTGTCCCAACATTCTAAATCAGATCCCAAAATAGCTGGTGTAGATTTTTGAATTAAAGCTTTCTTTGACTATTGATAGAAATAATATTTACAGTGCTTTAATTCAAAGAACAGGCTGAACATGCAGTCTCCAGAAGCATAGAGTAGCAAAAATAAAATACATGTGCTGGATTAAATCCAAAACACCCATAATCATAGTGTAAAGACAAATTGTTCATAAAACATAACCTCAAAAGGTATAAGCACAAGCATAGCAATTACTAAACAGTGACCATGCTAGCTGCAAGAGAAGGCTGTCTATGGTCATCTGGGGCAGGGACCCATCTTGAAACTGGGGTTTTGGTATTAGCAGGCCGAACAAACTCCCAAAGTTCAGACCTTTTTTTTTGATGGCCAGGGCCAGGGTCACAAATATTTTTATTTGTACTTGGTGTTCCCCTCCTTTACCTAGATCTCATCTTTTCAAAAATATGGCAGGTCTGTATCCATATCCTCGTAATTTAGATCTTTATATTTAAATATACTAGATCACATCTTTCTTCACTTCCACGACGTTTTTATAAGAATTTGAAATTTTGAATCAACATTGAAAGCAACGAATGCCACGAATGCACATTCAAGCTTTACTTTAGGATCAGAAAAAGTTACGGTTGTGCAAAGAGAGAGTTTTTTTTAACAGTAGTTTTGAAGTTTGGAAGTTACTATTTAAAATGTATTAACTTCCCTTGTTTTCTATAGTCTTCCCATGGTACATATTTATGCTTAGAATCTTGAGTTTAGTTTTTGTATGTTTTGAACAATGCCTTACCATATCTCCTTGTTCTTAGCAGTCTAAAAGAAGCACCAGGCATGCCACGATATAGAAGATCAGGAAACTGCTTCTATACACCAATCTTCGGTTTTAAGTCAAAGCAACACTGGCCAATTTAGAAGCCCTATTAAACACCTTTTCAGAGGCTTCCATGTTCTTTGTAGAGACGTTGCAATGCAAGACATAAATTTGCAAGACATGTAACAATAACCAATCATTTCTAATAATAACAGAAGATCAAGTAATTGACATAATATGCAAGTACCTCACAAATAGAAGATTTTCGTTAGTGTTCACTTTGCAACTTCTAGACCCATAAATAGATGGAAAGATAGAACAATATGAAATCATATCAAGTAATTGACACACTACGTGAGCACTTCACAATGGAAGAATTTGCTTGGTATTCATTTTGCAACTTGTCGAACCTATAGTAAGAGCTACCTGTTAAAATGAAATATCTTACTTAATCTGTATCCCTAGAAAAGATAGAATTTATGAGAACCAATATACTCGATGGGTTCTACAACAGTTTGCAGGTGGACATCCTCAATTTTAAGTAGTTCACATAAAAGATAAACTGTTTTTATATTGCACTCTAAGTATTTCTCAAAAATAATCAAATTTTTGGGCCAAATATTTGGAAGTGACAATTTCTTATTATAACATGTTGTAGGTCTTGACAAACTGAACAATATATATGATAGTACTTGTTTTGTTAATAAGAATTTGACATGTTTAAAATTTCTTCCCAGTCAATTCCTAAGCAGTTGAGTGTGGGACCAAGAGAGGGAAAGTTAGGGTTCTACAGTTGTACAGAAATCTAGGTATGTAGATAGATAAAGAGCACCACATAATTAATAAGGTGCACATTGACTCGGAAATATAGTGGTCCAAATACTAGGAAATACTAATAAGCTTTGGCATCATCTTGAAGCTCAGCTATGATAAAAAGCTTTGCTAGCTGAGGCACAACATATATAGAATACTTTTCTGTTATCAAAGAACATTTTAAAACCTCATTCATATCCACGTCAATTGAGAGCAAATTTTTCAGCCGCTCTGTGATTGTCAATGCCATAATTTCCTTCTGATTTCTCGGGGTGTAGTCTAAACGTCAGATTTCTTTCCCCCTTGGCATTGACTCGTTTCTTATTTGAAAAGCAGGGATAATCATGGTTGAAACAAGACACTATTAGGTTTTTCAAAAGCATTTTGGATGCCCTCGATGATGCTGTGAAATTGAGTAATTTGACAGAAGTTACTACCGGAAAAATAATTCCACAATTTCCCAACTATCTGATGTACTTGTTGACAAAATATCCCCCAATTTACTATGACTGCCGTTACTACCGGCCAATTCTAGAGGTTTTTATCTATTTCATAGACATTTTTCGACATTTTAAAGAACTATGGCAGAAATCTCTATCAAGCGTCTTGATTCTAATGAATTTTGGCAAATCGGCAAAGTTTTGACAGAATCTACAATATAACGTCTCGCTTAAGCCCGCACTCCAAACTGTTCCAAATTTATGAGCGACTAAACGCATTTATTTATTCAGATATTCCTTCAACCAATTTTCTCAGAAGTCTAACGAGCTTTTCCCTCTATTTATAAAATCGCAACCAAGAAACATGTTCCAAGTGACAATACTTTGCCCACTTGTTAATTTGCCGACGAATCTATACCGAATGACACGATTTCACCGTCATCTGCCTCAACTTTACGGAAAAAATTACCGGAACTTGATTTCGTCATCATTTCCAGAGCTTCTAACGGAGACGTGGAATATCTTGCAGATAAGGGTTTCAGGCATCAAACCTTGCACTTGGAATCTTGCGGAACGCCAAGGCGCCGAGATTTCGCCTTGAAGATGATTCACAGACGGGCAATTAATACCTTTGAAGGTGCCGATCTGAACTCCGAGAATGACGAACGATGGGGTTTTCTTTACTGTTACGATGAAGTGAAGTTTACGCAGACCACAACGCAGGGCCTATGGGGTCGAAAGGGTTCGAACACTGGCTTTGATACCATGTGTAAGAACCAAAAAAACAGAAGTACAGAAAACAGTAAGGAATTTACCTACAGTTGAAGTACCTACCTGAACTGCTGTAGTTGAAGATGCCTTCGGCTACGCTGCTCCAGTTACCGAGAGACCGATTCCACCCAGCGAGACTGAGCAGAGTCTGGCTGCTCAATCGAGTAAGCTTCTCAACAGAAGCTGACTGTCCCCCATGCCCAGAACCTCAGAACGCTCAAGCTCTTCCAATGGCTGATTCCCTTGCCTTCCGAATTCTTCCTCCTGGTTTTTCCCCCCCCTGCTCAACCCATGATCCACGGTTTATATCCTCTGGTTTGGCGGTGGCCACCCTCCCACCTGCAGCCACTGCTCACCCTGCTACTACCACGCCTCCGCCTACGTATCCAGGTCTCGATTCAGGTTGTGAAATGAGATACGCCTTTTGAATCCATAAGATATTTATAAACTTTTACTATGTCATTACTTTATATATTCATGTATCATTTAAACCTTATAACGTTTATATACATTTTAAACATTTTACATTGTTTAATTTATATTTGTTTTAATATAATGTTTTATTTATATTTTTAATATAAAGTTTAATTTATATTTGTTTTAATATAATGTTTAATTTATATTTTTAATATAAAGTTTAATTTATATTTTATTTTTATTATAAGTTTTATAGACTTTAATACTTGGATATTTTTTAATTAATTATTTATATTAATACTTAACATTTATTTTATTTTATTAATACGATTTTTATCAATATTCTGGAGCATATAACATATTATATATATATATATATATATATATATATATATATAGTCCTCTTGATCTAATCATACATTACGCAATATTGATGAACGAGTAGAACTTCTTTTCCCAGAAGGGTCATGGTATTTAGCACTTATAATCAATTTAGTATAAAAATACTAGTGCGGTGTATGCAACACATGCATATGTGGCTATCATATGCATGTACCATATACCTACTATTATGCTTGCGTTTTTTGTATTTATAGATGGGTTGTTAAATTTTCCCTTGGTTAGCAAGCTTATTTACTCAGTTGCAGTAATGGATTGTTATACTAGAAGGTGAGGAGACACATTGGATCTTATACAAGATTGCAAGTGGGTCTCCATCTTGGACTTGGTCTCCCTATACGGTTTCCAAGCCCTCCAAAGGGTCATAATGGCATTTGTAGGGTGAACGTTGAGAGCGATGGGCCTCCACCACAATAGAGCATTAATTGCCACACCATGGGCTTCTTCAGCACCACATTGGTTGTTTGTGCCCCAGTCATACATAAATGATAATAGACTTGGACCATATTGCTTAGCTGTCCACACATTTGCATTTGACACTTGGCAACTGATCCAAGGCTTAGATGGGGTTTGGTCTCATTCGGAGAGACACCAGAGGGCCCATGTCATGATTCTAGCCCTTATTGATGGAGCATCGACATGTTTGATCCAATTAGGGGCCCATGAGACCATTTCTTGTGCCCAAGGGGCACCCTGGAGCACCACTTCATGTTTTGCTTGGAGATCAAGGGGCCACCCCCTTGACCATTGCTTATAGAACCCCATCACTCATCATGATGCTTGAGGAGTCTATTAGGCCTTCCATGGCCCTCTTGTGACATTATTGTACCATTTTCGACCTAATTGGATGGCTTAGTTAACACATTTGAGCTATTTGGTGGGCTTGTCACCAAAATGATAGTTATTTTCACATTAAAATATTTTTTAGGGGCTTTGTAAGGCTAATTAGACCATTCAAACTTGCGAGAGGCTCATATAAATTGAAGGAGAACCTCATTTTGTAACTCATCACACTTGGGATTTTCGACTACCTCATTAGAGGATTTTCGGCTTGCAATTTTGTGGAGAGATTTTGTTAAAATTGGCAACTAGGGCCAAACAATTTATGGGTCACCTTATTTATGACAACTGATATTTTTCTTGGATTCCTCTCTCCGAGAGGTGTAGGATTGATCTAAAGATCATCCAATTCCGACATGTAAAAATGAAGATGTGAATTTATTTGTATTATTGACAAATTGTCAAGGTCGGCCAACAATCAAAACATGCATTTTTACCCCCAGTTCATCCTCAACGTTGCATATAAAAGGAGGAGACCTCAAGTCATTATTCCATCATCTCATCTTCACTCATCTCTCTCTCCTCACTTGATTGGGTACACAAATCTGGTAGCTTTCTCTCACATGGGCAAAGGAAGGAGGACTTTTCTGTTTGATTGCATTGACCAAGGTTGACCGAGTTGCAAGGAGATTGTTTTGGGTTTCATTGACCAGTGTTGACCTTCCTTTGACTGTGCTTTGGGTGTGGCTGCTTCTCCTTGGTAGGCCGCAGATTTGGGCACAAAAACCAAGGTGATCTGACCTCTCGTTTGACCAAGGTTGACTGCCCTAGTTGCTGGCTGTAGTTTGACTTTCGTTGACCAGCATTTGACTGGACTTTTTGGGGCTATTTTTGACCATTTGGGTTTGCTGTTGGAGGCCGAAGTTGACCAGGTTTGACTGAGTTGTTTGAAGGAAGAATTCTGCCTTGTTCGACCAACGTTGACTTTTCTGGTTAGGGCTTTACTGCTGCTATCATAAATTATCAAATTTGTAAATTTGTACTATCTCTCTCTGCTGAACTATTGAAGAATATAAGCAGAATTGTTCAAGGGTTTCCCCACATTGGGGTTTGTTCTTGGCTGGTGCCACATCTTGTGTCCTCTTGTCTTGGCTTGTCTTCTACTGTTTATATTTATGTTCTATCTGCATTTTACTATCATGTTGATGTGATTGCTAAACTGGACATTGATATTGGGCTATTAAAAGAAATTGAAGTAAATTGCTCTTAAGCATAGAACATACCAAAAATTAACATGGTATCAGAGCTTAGGTGAAGACAAAGCCCAAGCAAGAGTGAAAGAGCAATCACCGAAGACAGTTGGACAAGGACAAGAGGCTCAATGGGTTCCTCATCCCTCTTCTCGGCTGAAGACAAGCTCCATGAAAAGTCTGACTATCATGGATGGAAAATGTCTCTTGATCTGACATTGGAAGAACAAGAAGTGTTGGATTATGTGAGGGGTAAAATTCCTGAGCCTCCTTCAAAGGCACCGGTTGCTACAAAGAACAAGTACAACAAGGCTGAAGTCAAAGCGAATAAGATTATTAAAGATTCCATTGACAGGTGATTGGTGGCCTACATCTTCGATTTGAATACCTCCAAGGAGATCTATGGCAGGTTGGTTAGCATGTTCAAGGTTAGTGATGCGAATCAAATTTTATTCCTCGAAAATAAATTGAAGGATATTAAGAACGGCAAGGACGAGGATGTTCAATCCTACTTCTTAAGAATCACTGGGATCAAGAATGATCTTCTGTCGATTAGAGAGGTCATTCCTAACTGGGAACTTACTATCACTACCCCCACCCGAGTGGTATATATTTAAACCACTATTCTCAATAATGATCGAATTCCAGGGTTTGAAGAATTGATGTCGAGATGCATTCAAGAAGAAACAAGAATGGTGGAGCAAGAAATGCCTTCTAATAAAGGCAACCCCACTGCTTTCTCCGCTCATTCCAAAAGGAGAAATAATGCAGGGTCTAAAGGTCATTTCAATGGAAAGCCTGGATCAAAGGGTGGAAGGAAGGGCAGGTGCTTTGTTTGCAATAAGTTTGGCCACTATGCAAGGGAGTGTCCAAATAGAAGGGACACATCACATGATGATTATCACAATCATTCTAGGGGCAACTTCAACAACAACAATCAAAGGAATGGCAGGTTCAATGGCAAAGGAAAAAGGAATGCGGGACATAAAGGAAATGGTCAACCCTCCAAGAAAGCAAGGAACTCCAGGTATGAAGAGAGTACTATCTTATATTGGCCCTCTCCACTACCTCTCCTCTGAACACTTTGGGGAATTGGCTAATTGATAGTGGTGCCTCAAGGCGCTTCACCAGGTACAAGGAAGCTCTCTCTAATCTGATAGAGAAGGAGACAAACTTGGAGATTATTCTTGGAGACGATACCACCTATCCCGTGAAGGGAGAAGGGAATGTTACCCTTCAATTGAATTAGGGTAACACGATTCATTTACAAGAAGTTCTATATGTACCTGATCTCAAAAAGAACCTGGTGTCCATTTCGGAAATGGAAGACAAAGGATAGAAGATGGCATTCATCTATGGAAAAGTATGTGTTCGGAAAAGGAATTTTAAAGATGCTTTTACTCTTGGGTTCCAGGTTGACACTTTGTATCAAGTTGGAGGAAGTCCATTGGGAGCCATGTCTTGCGACACATCTCTACAATCTAAACTATGGCACTGGAGGTTTGTCCATCTTCATTATAAGGATCTACCTGATGTGAGACAAATGGTGATAGGTATGCCCGAGTTCAAAGTAGAGCATGAAGATGTATGTCCGGGATGCGCCGAAGGAAAACTTACAAGGGGACCATTCCCCTTAAGTAATAGCAAGACCACATATATATTGCAGTTCATCCACTCCGACATATTTGGTATGATGCCCGTAAACTCTTTGGGAGGATACTTATACTATCTCACCTTTACGGATGACTATTCTCGCAAGACTTGGATCTACTTCCTAAAAAAGAAGGATGAAGTGTTCACTTGGTTTCGTCACTTCAAAGCCATGATCGAAAACCAATCTGAGAAGAGAATCAAGATATTGAGGATTGATAATGGGATTGAGTACGAATCAAATGAATTCCATGACCGTTGCAGAGAAGCTGGCATTAAGATGGAGACCACAACACCATACACTCCCGAGCAGAATGGTGTGGCGGAAAGGAAGAATCGTACTATTGTGGAAGTTGTTCATGCCATGCTTCATGATCAAAGGCTTCCGAAGTTTCTATGGGTTGAAGCTGCGAATACCGCCATGTATGTTCAAAATCGATGCCCTCATCAAGGATTGGACTCCAAGACTCCTGAAGAAATGTTCACTAGTAAGAAACCCGATGTCTCTCACTTTAGAATTTTTGGAAGTCTTGTATATTTTCATGTGCCAAAAGAGAAAAGAAGCAAATTGAGTGCATCTGGGAAGAAAGGAATCTTTGTGGGCCATAGCGAAAATTCTAAGGGCTATAGAATTTATGTGGCTGGTCAAAGGGAAGTTGAGATTAGTCATGATGTCTCATTTGACGAAGATATGGCTCTCAACAAGATCAACAACCTTCCTATCCCAAGGAAGGACAAAGAAGCTGACACCGGAAGACAGGGTGAAAAAGAGGATGAGATGATGCCAGATGTTGATGAACCTATGGATCTTATTGATCCTCCTCCCCAAGATCCCTCCTCCTCCAAGTCGAGACCCTCATGGCTTAGGGAGACTCTCGAAGATGCTGAGAGACATCTTGCATCGAGGGCGATTTTCCGTGAGAGCAAGAAGCCAAACATGTATCAAGGATACTTGACCGCCATGAGCACTATCATTCAAAATGAACCTTCATCATTTGAAGAAGCTGTGAAGCAACAAGTATGGAAGGCTGCTATGAATGAACAGTACGAGTTTATTATGAAGAATGATGTCTGGGATGTGGTCCCTAGACCCCAGGACAAATCGGTTGTCGCCTCTAAGTGGCTCTACAAAATCAAGCATGGAGCTGATGGAAGTGCAGAAAAGTTCAAGGTTCGCTTTCTTGCCCGAGGCTTCTCTCGAAAGGAAGGTGTAGATTATGATGAAATATTTGCACCTGTTGCCCGATACACCACCATCTGCTTGATTATAACCCTTGTTGCCTTGCAAGGATGGAACCTACATCAGATGGATGTCAAGACCACTTTCTTGCATGGTTCGATCAAAGAGGAAGTCTATGTGTAACAACTCAAGGGATTTGAGGTTCATGACTGAGAATCTCATGTATGCAGGTTGAAGAAGGCTCTCTATGGCTTGAAGCAAGCACCCCGAGCTTGGTATGAGAGGATTGATAGCTATTTGATGAAGTTGAGATTCACTAGAAGTGAAGCCGATCCGAACCTTTACTTTAAGGTTGAAGATGATAAACCTCTCATACTGGTACTTTATGTGGACGACCTCTTTCTGACAGGTGCAGAGCCTCTCATTCACAAATGTAAGAGGGATTTGGCTTCCAAATTTGAGATGAAGGACCTAGGACTGATGCACTACTTCCTAGGGTTGGAGGTCTGGCAAAAGCCAGGAGAAATTTTCCTATCTCAAGGAAAATATGTTGTGAAGATATTTGAAAGATCTGGGATGGTGGACTGCAAACCTGTGACTACCCTGATGGAACTTAACTTCAAGAAGTTATGTGGTAGTGTTGCCGGACTTGTATTGGGAAATGCTTATGAGTA
The DNA here is from genome assembly GCA_000404065.3 of Pinus taeda. Classification (NCBI taxonomy): domain Eukaryota; kingdom Viridiplantae; phylum Streptophyta; class Pinopsida; order Pinales; family Pinaceae; genus Pinus; species Pinus taeda. The sequence goes on from APFE031134829.1 coordinate 34,509, forward strand.
TCGTCAACTCATAGGAGCACTAATGTTCTTGGTGAACTCCCGTCGGAATATATGTTTTGCAGTTAATACGTTGAGCCAATATATGGTTGAGCCTCATCACATACATTGGATTGGTGCCAAGAATCTTTTGAGATATTTTTGGGGCACGATCACTCATGGACTGAGATACACTGTCGGAGATGTGAGGCTGCATGGTTATTTTGATGCTGATTGGCCTGGCAGTGTGGTGGATTGCAAGAGCACTTTTGGGTGCTGCTTTTATTTGGGTTCTGCTTCGATATCTTGGATAAGCAGGAAGTAGAAGTCGGTTGCCTTGAGCATCACTGAGGCCAAATACATAGCTCCGAGTATGGCCTCCAGTGAAGCTGTCTAGTTAGAAACTCTTCAGCGAGCTATTTGGACGTGCTGGATACCACCGTGATCCTCTGCGACAACCAGAGTGGGATCCAATTATCAGAGAATCTCGTATTTCATGATCGCTCCAAGCACATAGATATCAGGTACCACTTTATCTTGGATATGGTACAATGAGGAGCAATAAGGCTCTATCACATTGGGACTGATGAGTAGGTCGCTGACATTTTGACAAAGCCCTTGGGAAAGGTCAAATTCTTGACTCTCCGAGAACGACTAGGAATCGTGGAGAGACCCTCTTATGAGGGTCCTATATGATATGGACATTGAAATCTGGGAGCTCCGGGGGGCTTGGGGTACTTCTTGGAGCGATGAGCAACCATAGGGTGAGTGGTTCAACCTTCCTCTAGTAGTTTGTTGTGTACAGGGTGAGTGGTTCAGCCTTCCCCTGTGATACCCCGTGGCGACCTGTAGGCAGGATGAGTGGTTCATCCTTCTCCTGTTGAGACATCCTACCCATGAAGTCTAGGACTCATGGGAAGTACCTCTCATCTAGCCAATGTGTAGGGAAATGAGGATAGGGACCATAGTACTACCAATGGACGCATCGTGTACTACCGTACTCCCTTTTGATTGGAACTGACTTCGGGTCAGTAAGAGTGGTATGAGACACTCTCTTTTATTTGGGACTAACTTCGGGTCAGTAGACAATGGTATGATACATTATCGATCACTTCTTCTTCTTCATAGTTCAATAGAGCAGAGTAGTGCAGGGCAATGCATTGATGGCAAATATAGTACCAACTGGCAGATGGATTAGCAGATGGAGTTCTCCCTAGTTGAGAGGGAGTGTTAAAATTGGCAACTAGGGCCAAATTCCATATGGGTCACCTTATTTATGACAACTGATATTTTCCTCGGATTCCTCTCTCCGAGAGGTGTAGGATTGATCGAAAGATCTCCCGATTCTGACATGTAAAAATGAAGATGTGAATTTATTTGTATTATTGACAAATTGTCAAGGTCGACCAACAATCAAAACAGGCATTTTTACCCCCAGTTCATCCTCAATGTTGCATATAAAAGGAGACCTCAAGTCATTATTCCATCATCTCATCTTCACTCATCTCCCTCGCCTCACTTGATTGGGTACGCAAATCTGACAGCTTTCTCTCACATGTGCGAAGGAAGGACGACTTTTTTGTTTGGCTGCGTTGACCAGGTTTGACCAAGTTGCAGGGAGACTGTTTTGGGTTGCGTTGACCTTCCTTTGACTGTGCTTTGGGTGTGGCTGCTTCTCCTTGGTAGGTCACAGATTTGGGCACGAAAATCGAGGTGATCTGACCTCTAGTTTGACCAAGGTTGACTTCCCTAGTTGTTGGCTGCAGTTTGACTTTTGTTGACCAGCATTTGACTGGACTTTTTGGGGCTGTTTTGGACTGTTTGGGTTTGCTGTTGGAGGCCGAAGTTGACCAGGTTTGACCAAGTTGCTTGAAGGAAGAATTATGCCCTGTTTGACCAGTGTTGACTTTTCTAGTTAGGGCTTTACTTCTGCTGTCATAAATGATCAGATTTGTAAATTTGTACTATCTCTCTCTGCTGAACCATTGAAGAATATAAGAAGAATTGAGGAAAGATTCCGCGCAAAGTATTTACCTCCATACTTTCAACATCAACAAGCCAAAGCCTTCCATACCTTAGTTCAGGGTAATAAAATAGTGGAAGAGTATGAGATAAAGTTTATGGAGCTTGTAAAATACATTCACTACTTAGATTCTGATGAATGTCAAGCTGAACGCTTCATATTTGGGTTAAATCCTCGCATCAAAGCCTTGGTGAGCATGTGGAAACCATCATCAATAGTTGAGGCGGTAGAATGTGGTCGTTATGCGGAAGAACATCTAGGGCTCAAAAAAGATGAAGGGCCAGCAGAACCTTTACAATCAGGATTTCCAGGAAAGACTCCTCGAAATTTCTTCAGAGGAGGTAGCTTGAGGCCACCTTATGGTAATAGATTTACCCCAAGAAATGTAGGAACAAGAGCTCCCATGGTAGTAAACATTATAGCCGCGGAATCATCAAACACCAGTCCAGGGACATCTCGTGGAACTGCTAGTAGAGGAAGAAATTCGAGAGGAAATAACATGAGAGGATGAAGTTCTTTATCTAGAAATTCATGTCCTGATTCAAGAGGATCAACACAGCTTAATTGTTGGGGATGTGGAGGACCGCATTTTCAACGTGATTGTCCAGAAGCTTCGTCAAAAATATTGCATAGGACTGGAAAGGAACCAATATCAAATAATCAAGGTAATCATAGAATTCATGCAGTAGTCAGCAACGACCAAGCAACACATCAATCCACTGTAGTGGAATCTTCAGGTATTATTAATGGTATAAAACTCAAATCTTATTTGATACTGGTGCCACAGATAGTTTCATTTCGTCATATGCATTAAACAAATGTGGGATGGCAGCGCGTAGACAAAATGTTTTCAAACAGGTGGAAATGGCCTCAGGAGAACTCCAATCCGTAGACTTAACTGTGGATCAATGCAAAATTGACTTAGGGGTTTGTACGACTAAACTGAAAGTTTATGTCACAGCCTTAGGAACTTATGATCTTATCATAGGTATGGATTGGCTAGAAGCTCATCAAGCTTGGGTAGACTGTTATGGGAAAAGAATTCTAGGTATAAATGATGAAGGAGAAGCAATCCAAATTCAAAGAATCAAGAGAGAAATATCTTTACGCTACATATCAGCAATGAAAATGAAGCGTTGTTTAAGAAAAGGTTGTCAGGCATATGTAATTCAAGAAGTAACCAAAGAAAAAGGACCATCCTTAGAACAATATCCGGTGTTAGCCGAATTTCCGGATGTATTTCCAAAGGAACTACTAGGATTACCCCCTGTAAGAGAGCTGGATCTCACTATTGAATTAAAACCTGGTACCCAACCGATCTCTAAAATGCCTTATAGAATGACAACTCCAGAACTTCAAGAATTGCAAATTCAATTGAAGGAACTACTGGATATAGGACATATTCGACCCAGTATATCACCTTGGGGTGCTCCTATAATTTTTGTGAAGAAGAAAGATGGATCTTTAAGATTATACATAGATTATCGAGACTTGAATCGAGCTACAGTAAAGAATCAATATCCTATGCCTCGAATTGATGATCTTTTCGATCAAATGAAAGGAGCTGCTGTCTTTTCAAAAATTGATCTTCGATCAGGCTATCATTAGCTAAGGATTTCTGAAAACGATATTTCTAAGACTGCATTCCGGACACGTTTTGGACATTATGAATTTACTGTGGTACAATTTGGATTAACAAATGCACCAACAATATTCATGAATCTTATGAACAGTGTTTTCCGTGAATATCTTGATCAATTTGTACAAGTCTTTTTAGATGATATTCTCATCTATTCCAAGAATAAGAAAGAGCATGAAGATCATTTACAGATAGTATTGTCCTGCCTTAGAAAACATCAGTTGTATGGAAAATTATCCAAGTGTTCATTCTTTCAGGAAAAGATTCATTACTTAGGTCATATCATATCAGGTGAGGGGATTTCAGTAGACGCCTGAGGAGGTAAAAGCAATCATGGAATGGCCAATACCGAAAAACGCACATGAAATACGAAGCTTTATGGGTTTAGCCGGTTACTACCGAAGATTTGTGGAGGGATTCTCCAAAATTGCAAAGCCGATTACAACCCTTCAGCGTAAAGGTGTTAAGTATGAATGGACTGAGGAATGTAATAAAGCATTCTTTGAACTCAAAAGACTACTCACCATTGCACCAATCCTAAGAGTCCCTAATATGGACAAAGATTTTACGGTATGTACTGATGCATTCAAACAAGGGCTGGGTGCAGTATTGATGTAGGATAGAGGAGTGATAGCATATGCTTCCAGAAAGTTAAAATCTCATGAAGAACTCTATGCTACTCACGATTTAGAATTAGCCGCTGTAGTGCTAGCTTTAAAGATTTGGAGACACTATCTAGTGGGACAAAGTTTTATACTTAAAAGCGACCATCAAAGTCTACAATATTTGTTCACCCAAAGAGACTTAAATGCCAGACAAAGGCGATGGAGTGAATTCCTAAGTGAATATGGCTTTGGAATATCATACATTAAGGGAAAATAAAATGTAGTAGCAGATGCTTTAAGCAGAAGACCACGGATATTCTCTCTCATACCTATCAAAGTAGGCTTAAGGGAACGAGTATTAGAATATCTCATAAAAGATAACTGGTATTTAAAGGTGAGATCTGGTCTTGAGGGTAAAAAGCCAAAAGAATCTAAGTTTGAAGGATATGAACTAAAAAATGATGGAATCTTACGATTCCATGGAAGGATGTATATTCCTGATAATAAGGATCTTCAAGACACTATCCTTAGGGAAGCCCACAGAGCAGTATATTGTGCACATCCTGGAGTAAAGAAAATGTATTCAAATACTAAGAAACTCTTCTGGTCAAGAATGAAAAGTGATATCGCCCAATTTGTTGCAAAATGTTTGGAATGTCAACAAGTAAAAGCAGATCATTGTCATCCAACAAGTCTCTTGCAACCTCACGACATTCCTATGACCAAATGGGAGATTATTTCTATGGATTTTATCACTGGGCTACCTCTTACTTCTCAAAGACACAATGCCATTCTGGTAATAGTGGATAAATTAACAAAAACGACCATTTCATTTCCGTAAGAGATACTTACGAAGTTGCTGACGTAGCTCGAGTATTCATAAATGAAATTATCAGATTTCATGGAGTACCTAAGAAGATTATATCTGATAGAGATTCACGATTCACTTCAAGATTCTGGACTTGCATGCAGTCAGCCTTAGGAACTCAACTAAATTTAAGTACTGCTTACCATCCTGAGACTGATGGGCAAACATAAAGGGTAAATCAAGTACTTGAAGATATGTTGAGAATGTATGTTATGGATCAACAATCACACTGGGAAAAGTACTTACCCTTAGTTGAATTCACATACAATAACAGTTATCACAGTTCGATTGGAATGCCTCCATTTGAAGCATTATACGACAAACCTTGCAGAACACCGTTAAGTTGGGACAGGTTAGAAGATCGAGTGATAATAGGACCAGAATTAATCCAAGAAATGGAAGAGCAGGTAAGACAAATTAGACAATGATTAAAGGAAGCACAGGATAGACAAAAGAGTTACGCTGATGCTCTCAGAACTGATAGGAAGTATGAAGTAGGGGATCAGGTTTTCATCTGCATCAAACCAAATAAAAGTACTATTCGATTCGGAAAAGGGACAAAGTTGTCACCCTGATTTATTTGACCATTTAAAGTCATGGAAAGAGTTGGACCTGTCACTTATCATCTTGCCCTGCCACTTCGCTTGCATAAAATTCATAATGTATTTCATGTATCTGTATTGAGACATTATATAGCTGATCAATCTCATAACCTTCAATGGAAGGAATTGCAGGTATCAGACGAGGGAATCGTATCGGTCGAACCATTACGTATACTGGAACGTAGGGTTCGACAACTCAGGAATCGCTTGGTAGACCAAGTTAAGGTCCAGTGGGACAAGTATAGTCCTGGATCAGCTACTTGGGAAGATACAGAGGACATATGTAAAAAATACCTTAATCTGTGTCAATTTTGAAGAACTTTAAACTATGTTTAGTATATATTTATTTCACTGCAAATCAGAGACTCAGAACCATTTTGAATGATCATATATAAACGTGAATTTTTATGACATAATATATGTTTAAATTCTGCTGGTACATGGATACCCAAAAGAAATATGTTATTGATCTTACTAAATTATAGTTGTCAAAGTAAAGTTTAAGACAATTAAATGATTTTACTTCTGATAGGAATTAAGATATTATAAATCTGTTTTATTTATACATGTCAATATGATCGATGGAATAGAAATCAAAGAATAATTACATTTTAAATGAAAGTCAATGACATGAATAGAATATGGCAAAATATGTTATACTGTAGTTGACATATGTGAATTATACATAAGTTATTTTGAATATGCTAATGCACATTTTATAAATGCATGGATAAGTGTATGATTGCAGATAATAAACAGTTACCAAAATGACCACATGATGACAAAACTTTAGAACAATTAAGGCTCGAAGAGATTCTATGATAGGGTATTAACCCTAATTCTACTGGGAGGGGTGGAAGTGTTGCCCACCGTTTATCCTCCGAACCCTGGAGTCATGGGAGGACTGTGCGAATCATGCTCCCCTAGACATGTGATGATGACTACCGGATGCCTACCGGGAATCAGGTCGGTATAACCGACGTTGCCACCTTTAGAGTTTATGAATGGTTAGGTCAGTAAAACTGACGCCATGGCATACTCCAATAGAGGACGGATAGGATGGGAGCGGAAGAGATTAGGAAGGATAGGATGATTTTAGAATTGCTTGGGAACCTGCTTAGGGCAAGGCATGACCATTAAAATCATAAACCTAAAAATATTCAAAACACCAATTTTATAGTCTTCTTATATTAAATAAGAATTTAACCTCGGTTTACAATCCTAAGAAGAATGTATTAATTGCTATCATAAGTAATTAGGTAAGATAAAAAAAACTCTAACTTCGGGACGAAGTTTTTTGAAGGGGGAGTGTATGTAATAACCCATCTATAAATATAAAGAACGCAAGAATAATAGTAGGCATACGGTACATACATATGATAGCTACATATGCATATGTTGCATATACCGCACTAGTATTATATACTAAATTAACTATAAGTGCTAAATACCATGACACTTCTTTGAATAGAGGTTCCACTCATTTATCAATATTGCTTAATGTATGGGTGAATCTTAAAAGAGGACTATATAAATTATATATTCCAGATTATTGATAAAAATTATATTAATAAATTAATAAAATAATTTTTTAAAATATATATAAGTAATTAATTAAAAGGGGCTCTAAGTATAAAGTTATAATGTTATATTAAATCATAATGTTTATAATGTTTAATGTGATATATTAAATCATGATGTTTATAATGTTTAATGTGATATATATGATATAATGGTTATATTAAAAGAATATTTTAATAAAAATATAATATGATTTCAAAATATAAAACATATACATTCACGACCTTAAAAGAGATAAGGGAGGAATACGTAAGGGAGGAGCGTGTCACCAGCAGGCTGAGCGGTGGGCTGCAGATGGAAGAGCGGCCACCGCCAAACAATAGGATAAAACCACGGGACAATGATTTGGGAAGGGGAGAAAACAGAGGGAAGAAATGGGAAGGAGGAGGAACATCATGTACGGAAATCATCCATAGGAAGAGCTTGAGTTGTTCTGAGGTTCTGGGCACGGGGGAACAGTCGGCTTCTGTTAAGAAGCTTATTGGATTGAGCAGCCAGGTTCTGCTCAGTTTGGCTAGGTGGATTCGGTTTTTTGGTAATTGTAGCAGCGCAGCCGGAGGCATCTTCAACCGCAGGGGCACAGGTAGGTACCTCAGCAGTTCTGTTAATTGATTTTGTAAGTTTTCAGGAAATTGTTTACAGGTTCATGATATAAATCCCTTACTGTTTTTGCATCTATTTACGGTCTTTACAATGAGGCTATGGATCAAGCAAAGGGGCAAATAAAGGCAACATACAAGGACATAGTGGCTAAGTATGGGCCCATTTGGGAAATCATTGTTCAAAGATGGAACAATCAACTCCATCGCCCTATACATGGCACATGCAGCTAGGTTTTTTCTGAACCCAAGGTATCATTATAGAGCTTTGGAGGTAGAAGCTTCACTAGGGAGGTTAGCAGTACCCAATAGCACTGGTGCCTATTGATGTTTTACAGTTTACTTTTGTTGTAGAGGCCATTTAGAGCCTTCTTGGTTATGTGTTTTTGTTTTGATCTTTATATCATGTATGTATTGGACATTGCATTGGGTGCCATTTTGATATAATGGATATATCCATGAGCCTACTTTGATCATATGTTGTCTTCTCTCTATATTTTAATGCATTGTGTTTGGAAACATGAATTAAAATATTTAAAATTATGTTTTTTCAAAAAAAAAAAAATATTTAATGTATTTTTCACAATGATCGAGTCATTGAAATCAAACCGGCTGAGTCGATATCGAGTCAGAGTCGGATTTGGATTCGGAGTCGACCTTCGGCCGGTTCCGAACTCGAGTCGGAGTTTTAAAACATTGCTTGGCACGACATCAAAGCACGGTGGGCAAGGTGTCTACAGGTATTGAATCCTAGTCTCCTCATAGTAAGAATTCCTACTTACTACTTAACTACAAGGCAATGGACTGTTGATTTTTGGTAGCATCGGATGTGCTCTAAGTCTCAAATTTTGCAGGGAGGCTTAGGCACATGTATTTGACAATACCCATTAATCGTTTTGGGAAATTCCTCCTGAAGGCAGTTTTATTAAAATAATTAATTATTTTTAATGAGTGCTTAAGTCTAAACTTAAGAAATAAAAATAATTAAAGGGTATTAATCTAACTGTGGGTGAAACTTCTAGAAGAAGATGAGGATCAAGTCAATATGATATGAGCCGTCGATTAGAATCTAATCTGGGCCATTGAATATTCATTTGGTGGATTATAAGAAGGATTTCGATGGGCAATTGGAAAACACACCAGGCAGATACTTAGTTACTCGAGTAAAACTGATTTCCTCATTGGTTGAAGTTCGGCAAGAGGAAATCGATTTAGAGAGAGAGTTGCAGGTGAGGAGGAGAGAGGGTATCAATAGCAGTTGAGAGGCAGGAGCAGAAGAAGCAGAGCAGAGAAGAGACAATGTAGAAGTTATGACGCAAAGGGATAGTGTAGAAGCTAAGACGTTGGGACTGCGCAGTCCCTATGCAAAAGCTGACGCAGTGAGTGACAGAGGGGGCAGCAGATCCTCTCTTAGATCAGAGTCTCACCAAGGAGTGTGAGAAAGTTGTCTGTAAAATTCTCACAGAGATATCTTCTCTATTTTGCTAGTTGCATCTTGTACATGAGATTTTTGTTGAAGATAAATAAAGAAGCCCTCATCTGCTGCACTGGTTTTCCCGCATTGGGTTTTTCGGGGACGATTGTTCAAAAATAACTGTCATTGTGATTATCCTTATGCTAGTATTTTTCTTTGCATTTACTTTCCACAGTATTTTAATTGTGAAGGCTGCAATAGATTTTATTTTGATATTTGCCATAGAAACACTGTGAATAACTTATTTTTGAATTGATAAGTAGAAGAAATAATATCAGTTACTGTAGTTGGATTTCTATTTTGAAATTTTCACATGGTATCAGAGCTAAGATAAGTGCAGACCAGAAGAGCCAAGCATTGGAGAGTAGAAGGGAGTTCGAAATTAGTACATAGGCAGAAAATTGAAATCCTAGAGGAATTGCGCAGTCCAGTGTTGGAGGGGCAAATTTTTCATAAAAAATCCCTCTTTGAGTGAGTCGATAGAGAGGAAGATTTATAGGTTGAAATTTCCAGTGACAGAGGGAGCAGTGCAGAGCAATATTCAGGTAAAGATGCAGTCTCTTCTACAACAGTTGCTGGGGCAGAAAAAGCGTCAGAGATCGATAGGAATATAGCACTAAGAAGGATGGAAAATCAAGATGTCTCTGGAGTACGAGAATGTTTCTCGAGCTATCAAGAAGAACAAATGGACTTCTAGATTACTATGGGAAATAGAACGAAGTGTACTCCAGTAGGGAGAGGCACCATAGCATTTCAGACGGAAGCAGGAACCAACATCCGAGTCACTAATGTTCTGCATGTGCCCGGAGTAGGAATGAATTTGATTTCAGTGTCGCAGTGATCTGCTTTTTACAAGGCATAAGAATACACATCTTGCTAAAACGGTCAACGACAACATACAAATAATCGTGACTCTTTTTAGACAAAGGCAAACCTCCTACAAAGTCCATTGACACACTTTCCTATGGGCTACTCGGAATAGGGAGTGGTGTGTAGAGACCGAGTTTTCTATTAGAGGGCTTTGAAACATAACACATCACACAACCCTTTACATAGCGAGTCACAATGTTTTTCATATGAGGCCAAAAACAAAATCTTTGTACATGACATAAAGTCTTTTCAACACCAAAGTGTCTAGACACGAGAGGTGTGGGCCTCTCGAATTACATGTACTCTTTCCCCTGTGGGAATACACAATTTACCAAGGTGATACAACAGTTTCCCCTGCAAGTGATCGCTGTCCACCTGTGAACCATGGGTTAGTTTTGCATAAATCTCCTTAAAGTCATCATCGTTAGCATATTGTTCAACATAACTCTCAAAAGACAACGAAGCATTATGCAAAATAACAAACGCAGAAATAGGAGGGCGAGATAGCATATCAGCCACTTTATTGCTAGTGCCCTTCTTATTCTTTATTACCAGATGAAACTGTTGAAGAAAACCCATCCACCTGAAATGACGAGATTGCTGCAACTTGGTTTGTGACTGAAGGTACTGCAAGGGCTGATAATCTGTATGGATGATGGTCTCCTTGCCGATTAGGTAGTCTTTCCACTTTTTCACTCTGCACCAAGGCATAAAGCTCCTTGTCATAAGTGGGATAGTTTATCACAGCTTGAGAAAACTTCTCAGAATGGTAAAAAATCAGCTTCTTTTGCTGCATCAGTACAACTCCCATGGCATAACCACTGGCGTCAGTTTCGATCTCGAATGGCTGTTGGAGATCGGGTAAGGCTAAGACTGGCGCGGTGCTAATCTTTTCCTTCAATGTTTCGAAGGACTTCTGTTGTCTTCCTCCCCATTAAAAGACCTGTTTCACACTTATCAATGTGTGCAAAGGTGCTGCAATAACAGAGAAATTAGCAATAAATCTCCTCCAATACTGGACTACACCTAAAAAGCTATAGACCTTGGTTACACTAGTAGGCTTAGGCCAATTTACAATTGCTTCAACTTTAGAAGGATCAACCTTCAACTGACCATGACCAACAATATGACCTAGGTAACCCAAAGAGGTTTTCCTGAACTCACATTATGACAATTTTACAAAGAGTTTTTTCTTTTTTCAATACATCAAGCACTTTCTTTACATGACACACATGTTCAACCCAACTTTTACTAAAGACAAGTATATCTTCTAAATATACAAGAACAAATTGATCAATGAAAGGCCTAAAGAGATCATTCATGACCCTCATAAAAGTGGCTGGAGCGTTGCAAAGTTCGAATGGCATCACCATCCATTCAAACAACCCCTGTTTGGTCTTGAAGGCGGTTTTCCACACATCTTGCTCTGCAATTCGGACCTGGTGATAACCACTACGCAAATCCAATTTGGTGAAACAAACAACAACGTTTAATTGATCTAATAAGTCATCAATGCGTGGAAGAGGGTAGCGATTTTTCACCATAATTTTGTTTAGTGCCGGTAATCCACACACATCCTCCATGTGCCGTCTTTCTTTTGCACTAAGACAATTGGTGAACCACACGGAGAAGTGCTCGGTCTGATGACCCCTTGGTCCAGCAATTCCTGCACCTGTTTCTTGATTTCCTCCATCTTAATGGTCGACATCCTGTACATGCCAATATTCGGTAAAGGAGGATCATGCTGCAAATGGATTTCATGTTGGATTTCCCTCTTCGGAGGTAATCCCCTCAGTTCCTGAAACATCTCATCATAATTAGAAATTAATTCAGATAATTCCTGTTTATGTTCTTGATCACAACCGTGGAAAGCATCAGCTAATTTTGCCTCTTTTTCCCTTACAACCATTAGCATGCAACCCTTATTGGAATTCACCAACCTTTTCATTAGTCGAGCACTTACAAGGTTGGCATTGATTTTATTTTGATGAGCCTTACTATATATTCTACCCCATCTTTTGTGATTCAGTATTTGTTTTCATGACGGAAAAAGACTGCCTTTCTATCATATAGATATGGACTCCCTAACACCATGCCACATATATCCAATGGTATTACATCCAGTTCTACTTTGTCCATTAGCTTAGAAGCGATTACAAATTTTACTTTACACTGCTTGGTTACATTTAGTTTTGATTTATCATGTATCCATCCAAGCGGGTAAGGTTTCGGGTGTGGTTTTGTTTCTAAGCTGAGTTTCTTTACCAGAGATTTTGCGATTAAATTTGCCTAGGATCCAATATCAAACATAGTTTCAACTTTAGTATGATTTACAACAACTCTGATATGAAACAGTTCAATTCTCTTTCGATCATTAGGAAGGGACTCATTCACAGAACTAGTGCCTTCATGCGATTCATAATTAACATGAGGTGTAAGAGTACCTTTTGTTCCCGCGGGTGTGATTAATGCTTCATCTTCGAAATCCGATCCAATGTCTTGCTGTGCAGTTGCCATTGTCTTTTGCTTCCCTTTTCCTCCGTACTTCTTTGGATTCTTTTCTGGGTGCTGTTTCCAACAGTGATCGTCAGCGTGGCCTTCCTTTTTGCAGTGATTGCAATACAACCTTTCTCCTTCTTTGGCTGCTACCGTCTTCTTTTCCTTTCCTTTCCATTTCGCTTTAGATTTGCCATTGGGAGGTTTGATCGGTGGTTTTCTGGAATGATCATCTCTTTCATTTTTGCCCCTGTTTTCAATATGAATTGCTTTCACGCTGGCTGCATCAATAGTGGTTGGTTCAAACAACAACAATAAATGCCTAATGTAGCTATGCAATGAGCCAATATACTTAGTTACAACTTCAGGTGTATCAAGTGCAATACCCAAATTTAGTGCTTGCTTCCTAAACTCCTTTGTAAAACTCTGAACATCCTGACCTTTGCCTTGCGTTAAATACTGCCAATTCATTAAAGCTTTTTGCTTGTATCCTAAAGGATAAAATTGTTCCTTTAACGCAAAAATAAAATCAGGCCATGAGGAAAAGAGGTTACCCACATTCTTACTGCTCCGCAATTTGCTCTCCCACCAAACGAGAGCGGTGCTGCTCAGCCGTAGAGAGGCCAGCTGAATCTTTGACTCATCCTCCATGATCCGCTGAATCTGCCTAATCCAACTGTTAAGCTTTTCTGCATTGCTTTCATCATTAAACATGGGAAGATCAAATTTAACATATAATTTAGAGAAAAATTTCTTAGATGCATCCTTTAAATTTCTACGATTATGGCGGTGAGAGGAAGGAGAACCTTCACTCGCGGAAGGAGAAGGAGGGGGTTCTTCTCCACCATTCCTATGTGCTGAACCTTATTCTTCTGGGTTTCTCTCCTCTGCTTTCTCCAGCCTTAAAACCAACTGACTGATATTCTCTTCCATTGAATAGAAGGTCTTGCAGAAATTGCACTCCTCTTCAAGATGAGCATCATCTTCTGCCATGTTTCTCCTTTGATGTGCACGCCCTACTTTGGGATCGAAAGGCTCTAATTCCCCTTCGCCTCTTCGGAGTCTGTCTCTTGTTAGCATAAAAAAATGCAATTCACATCTAAAAAGACCTGCTCTGATACCACTTGATCCAAGGATCTTTTGCTTAGAGATGTATGAAAAGAATCACATGTAGAAACTGCAGCTTAACACAGAAATCTAATGTGCACACATAAAAGAAGAAGGAACACATAAAGGCACGACAAAAAGACAACAAGACTTAATAACAGAGTTCGTCCAACTCGAACTACGTCTCCGGGCCCTGCTCGATCAATGGGGAGGCCTTCATATATATTTTTTTTGTGTAAATTGGACTAATTCTATAATAATACAAAAAGAGTACAGAGGGTTACATTTGCCGCCATGGGTCGGCAACCTGAACAAGATGACACTGAAACTGAGACTGTGCCCGACGAGCTATCCGCTGACCCCAAACAAGAGCTATGACAGTGTTCAAAACTGCAAAAAACTGACCCATCCTCTCCCTGCTGTCGCAGGGGAGGAGTTTACAGACTCTTACAATTCTGTTAAGGTGCATAACGTAACTGAAATTACAGAACAAGACCGACCTATATTCCGACATAACCATTACAGACGCTAAGGCTAGAAGCCAGGACATAATGGAGCATAACAGACTCAGAAACGGAAAAGGACATAGACAAAACTGACTCACGACCTGCTGCCACGACCCCGAACGTCCACGCTGCAAGCTTAGGTGTAAGGGCTGGGTGTCTCCTCCACTGAAGGCGGGATGAATTTGCCATCTGGTTCCTCCACCACCGGGCAGCCAGGGAATTCTGAAGCGCTGGAGTCGGAGTGCGGTGCGGTTCCTCCACCACTGGGGCCAGCGTTGTCCCTCGCCACTTCACCCTCGGCGTCCACAGGCTGAGATTGCTGCCCCCGAGCAGGCGGGGGTGGACGAGGAGCTGCTGGGTCGCCCGGCCAATCATGGTGCTCGCATTTTTCAATGCGCACCGAGACAAAGTAGACGGCATTGTCCAATATGCAGGTGTGTCTGAACCGGGTGGATGAATGCCCACCAAACGGGCATGCCAAAGAACGTCCTCTGCCTCGCCCTCTGCCGCGCTCTGTGTAACGTGGCGGGCGATTTCCTTCCGAAGATTCTGAGGAATGAGGTTCAGAGGCCAAAGGTCTGGCTCTGCCTCGCGTGCCACCCCGCCTACAGGCACCCCTCTGTCGTTCTCGCGGCATATTGCTAACACCGCTGCAACAAGATTGCACTGGGGTCGCCGTGAAATTGCACCAGCACCGTAGTTAAACCAGGACCGAATTCGAACCAGCAAAGGAATCGAGCCGGGATGGAATTCGAACCAGGCCCAACAAGCTGACCAGGCCCAACAATCTAAGCTTGAAGCTAATCTATGGCCCGCATTGTCCCACAGAGCCACCAGACCATGACGGAAATCGACTAACACTCCCAAGTTGAAGCCTGGTTGCAGAGAACCAGAGCTTCGCTCTCCTGCAGAATGACCCTCTCTGCTCATCGAACCGAACTCACTATCTCTTAACCTTGCATCTGCGGTGGAGGTCCTGCATTTAAGGCTGGCCGGACAGCTTCGGGAGCCTTCGGCCCAAGTGGCATGAGGCGACGGCCACTTGTCATTGAATGCCGCCGTCCGCTCCCATAAATTCTTATCTGTCACCCGCATCCGGGAGTAAGAGGTCCTGAGTTGCCAGGGACAGGCAGACATGTTGAAGTTGAGAGTCTGTAGTGTCATTGAGCTTACCTGAGTAGGAGGGGCCATTCAGATCAACTCCTTGATTGGCTAAGTGATCAGCAACCTTGTTGGCTGCTCTTTTTACATGCTGGAAGGTGATGCTGTTGGGACCTCTGAGCCTTGCTTCCAGTGATTCTAGTCTGCTGAGCAATCTCCAGCTGGAGGCTACTTTGGTTGCAGGAGTTCCTGATTGTATTCTGATGGCTGCGTTGATCAGAATCTGGGAGTCTCCCTCTACGATTAGCGGATAAAAACTATGTTGTTCAGCTATGCCTAAACCTGTCCAGAGTCCTTCCAGTTCAGCTGCATTGTTGGTGTCGTGTCCTATCGATCCAAAGAAGATATACTGAATGTTCCCTTTGTCATTACGAATGACTCCACCAAATCCCGCAGGCCCGGGATTCCCCTTTGCTGCTCCGTCGAAATTAAGCTTGAAGGCATCCGAGGTCGGGGGGGACCAGTGAGAGGGGGAGACAGTATTGAGAGGTATCTGAGTGGGGGAAAGGGAGAGACGGGAGACATGAATATCCCAAGACTTCCATACTCTTGTCTCGTGGGTGGACGATGGCCAATCCGAGTCCTGCCAAGTCCTGAGCATAAGAGTCTCTTGAATGCTTTGCTTGAATAGAGTCCACAGGATGTCTGGGGGGCGCTTCTTATTATTGAAAACTCTGTTGTTTCTTTCCTTCCAGATGGTCCAATAGAGAAAGCCGGGGATAAGAGTCCAGAGAGTGTTCAATAGGGGACTTTGATATGGCATCTTGGGCCAGGTTCTCAAAAGATTGGCTATATCTTCTTGACGATTGCCTGATCTTTGGGTGCATCTATCAATGTGATTCCAAAGAAACATGGCAAGGGGGCAATTTTCCATCAGATGAAGGATGGTTTTTGTGTTTAGAGAGCAGTTTGGGCATTGAGAGGGACCTATAAAACCTCTGCGTTGCAGATTATCCCAGGTAAGTATTCGTTTTTTGCTCAAAAGCCATAAGAAAGTGGAGACTTTAGGCCATATAGGAGATTGCCAGATGTTGTCCCATAACTGATCTTTGTCGATGGTGTTTGGAGCATATCGAAGATTATAAGCTTCTTTTGTTGTGAAGACCCCTTTGATCGTGTGCCCCCATCTTAATCTATCCTGTTTATTTGACTTTTTGATCTTTCTGAGTTTTAGCTCCTGTTCAATATCCTCATAAGATTCGCCTTGCCAGTTCTCCTGCCATGTGTGCGCTGGTTTCCATTGTTGAAAATCTGTGCCTTCAGTAGGCTGCCAGAACTGGGTGATGCTTTCAAGGTTGTTGCGTTGCATGTGATTTTGCCATAGCGGTTTTTGAAAAATTGAAGCAAGCGGCGGGAGTTGCTGCCAGGAGTCCTTCCAAAACCGCGCTGAATTTCTTGATCGAATTTCCCAGAAGCTGTTTTCTTGAATGAATGTGCTGTGAAGTTTAGCAACATTCCAGATCATTGATCCTGAGCTGCTAGGATTGAATCTTACTAGATCTTCCCAGTTGCTTCCCGAGGCGTATTTGGCTTGCCAGAGCTTTGCCCATGGGATGTGTGGTTTAACAAGCCAGTTCCACCAAACCTTGGCGCCCATAGTATTGTTGCTGTGCAGTGGGTCCCGTAGGCCTAGACCTCCGTTGGACTTTTGCTGGCAGACCTCTGACCATTTTACTAAGGCCCATTTTTTATTTAGACCCGCTGATCCCCATAGAAAATTTCGTTGTAGATTGCGAATGCCTTTCAGGACCCATTTCGGAGCAGCAAGAATGGAGAATAGATACAGAGGCATGGTTTGTAGCACAGATTTTATTAGGATCAAACGACTGGCTATATTGAGAGACCTGAACGTCCAGGAAGAGAGTCTTGCTTCGAGCTTGTCCAGGAGCGATTTCCACGAAGTTTGATTAAGAGCTGAGAGCATGAGAGGGGCACCAAGATACTTGGAGGGAAGCGCGGCTATAGAGAAGCCGAGGATGCGGGTAATGTTTCTCTGAGTGGAAGGAGGCGTGTTGAAGAAAAAGAGCTGAGATTTAGAAGCATTTATGGAAGTGCCAGAGGCGTCTGAGAATAGATCAAGAAGAGCTTTGAAGGATTTGGCTTCAGCAGAGGAGGGGTGTCCAAAAAGCATTGTGTCGTCAACAAATTGTTGATGCGATGATGGTGGCAGACCATGAAGTGCTATACCTTTGATGGTTCTAGAGGCTACAGCATGATGAATTAAGCGACTGAGACCTTCCGCCATAAGGACAAAAAGGAAAGGGGAGAGGGGATCCCCTTGCCTTATACCTCTCGAAGGTTTGAAAGGCTTTGAGGGAGAGCCATTGAGAAGGATGGAGAAGCTGGGCGAGGAAATGAGGTTCATTATCCAGCGAGTCCAAGTGGGACAAAAGCCAAAGGCAAGAAGCATATGTTGAATGTATTCCCAGCTGAGTTTATCAAAAGCTTTTGAAAGATCAAGCTTCATGATCATACCTGGCTTTCTGAGGATCTTTAGGGAGTGGATGACCTCATTGGATAGGATGATGCCGTCCATGATTTGGCGTCCTTCGACATACCCTGTCTGCTCTGGAAGAATTAGCAGAGGCAGGAGGGGTTTGAGTCTATTGGCAATGACTTTGGAAATGAGCTTGTATATGACATTGCATAGGGCAATGGGTCGAAATTTATCAGGCGTGTGAGCTTCCTCCCCTTTGGGAACGAGCGCTATGAAGGTGGAGTTCAAGGAGGGGAGGAGCCAGTGCATGGTGCGAGATTCCTCTACCAGATCCCAGACTTCGCTGCTTATTAGATCCCAAAATTCATGAAAAAAGTTAGATGTAAAGCCATCCGGGTCAGGAGCCTTACCATCTTTGAGCTGCGCCATTGCGTCCTCTACCTCTTGCTTGGAGACCGGTTGAAGAAGGCTTTTATTGTGATCTTCTGTAATGAGCTTGGGAATATGCCTTGTGATCTGTAGAATGGCCTCCGTTCTGCTTCTTGTAGGCTCTTTGAGAATGTCTTAAAAGTGATCTCTAAGCTCTGTTTCCATGTCTTCATGCCTTTCAAGTTTTTCCCCCTGGCTGGTATTGATGAAGGCAATATTATTGTTCATTCTTCGCTGGATGGTGGTGCGGTGGAAGAATTTTGTATTTTTTTCCCCTTCCTTAAGCCATTTCACTCTGGACTTTTGGCGCCAGAGTATTTCCTCTTGCGATCTTCTTGCTTCTAGGGCTGTCCAAAGGTTTTGTTCTTTGTGGGCAAGTTCCTCTGTTCTGCCTTCTGTGATGATGGTTTGTTGGAGAGCATTCATTTCCAGTTCTAAATTTTTCCTGGACTCCGTGATGTTTCCAAAATGATTTTTGTTCCAGGCCTTAAGCACTTGCTTGAGATGCCTTAGTTTTTGTTGAAATTTGTACATTTTGGCTCCTTCTGGAGGGGCGAAGGTTCTCCATGCGGTCTGGACCGTTTCCTTAAAGTTTGGGTGACTAGACTAGAAAGCTTCATAGCGAAAAGGTCTATTGCATTGTTTCCCGGGTCTGGTCCATTGCAGCATGATGGGCCAGTGATCTGATCCCCCTTGAGGCAGGATGGAGGCTTGAAAGTCTCCTCCCAGATGTATGGCATTGTCTGAGAGCAGAAATCTATCAAGACGAGAGGCAATGTGGTGTATCCCTCTGCGCTTGTTCGTCCAGGTGAAGGTGCCGTTTGAAGTTTGCACATCGATGAGTTGATTAATGCTGATGAACTCCTTGAAGCTGGTGCTGTCGTCTTCCAGTTTCCTGCGTCCTCCTTTTTTTTCTTCCAGGTGTGTGATAATGTTGTAGTCGCCTCCGCTGATCCAGAGTGGATAGCGCCTAGAGGAGTTCAAGCTTGTTAGCGCCTCTAGCGCTTTTATTTTGAGTTGCGGGTCTTGAGGAAAGTATGTATTGGTTAGATGGCCGTGAATATCCGTTCCAATAAGATGGAATGTAGCTTGAATGAAATGCCGGGTTGCCTGGAAGTTTTGCATCTGTAAGATCTGCGGATTCCAGGCTATGGATATTCCGCCTGATGCTCCCATCGCATCTATAGAAATGGATTGGCTTCCGCTCCAAGTCTTGTTGAAGAGCTGCTCTATGGCAGTGATGGTGCTCTTTGTTTCTTGGAGAAAGACTACTGCTGGTTTTTCAGACTGTATCATGCTTTTTAACATTCTGTGTTTTGCGGAGCTGTTGAGCCCTCTCATATTCCAGGAGATGAGCTTCATGAGGAACTATGTGGTTGGGCCTTGTAGAACCTTGTTAATTTCGGGAATCTCCCAGATTCCATTAATTGTTCACCTATGATGATGGTTCGCTGCAGCTCTGTTTTGCGCCCCCGTTTCTTCGTTTCTTTTAAGATTTTTTTTCCATCCCAGGGGCTACCTGCCTGAACTCCTAGGCATTTTTTGTGCTGAGCTTTGTTTAGTACTCCCTCCAATCTGTCTATGTCCCCAGGGTGTATGGTGGTGTATGCTTTCTTCTTGCATGCCTCCTCTAATTTGAGGATGTCCAGCCCATCCAGACTTACAGTCTCTATATCTTCCTCCATGTTGATGGGAACATTCAGGTGATTTGCCATTGTTTCTTCATGTAGACTGAGAGCTAGAGCTGCATCTAGATCCATATCTGAGATCTGCGGATCCGTTTCTGTCATTGGCATTTTTAGCTTCGACTTTAGAGGAGCTCCTATTATCTCTGAGGCTGATGGGTGCGGAGGATTTTTATGGATTGTAGCATCATGTATGGGGGGCGGAGAGGCATGAGAATTTTTTTGGAGCTGAGGATCAGAGGATTCCTCAGGAGTGAGGATCTGGAATCTGTTCGAGGTATCGAGTTTCGAGTGGCTAGAGGAGGGATCTTTCTGGGATTTTGGAGAGGAGGGAGCAGCATTCGTCTTCTTGGCATGTCTTCGGCGTTGGGGTATTTTGACAAACCCCTCAAAATCTTGGACAGGCTCCTTTGCTATGGGTTGGCTTTGGACATTCAGAGGACATTCCCTAAACAGATGCCCATGTAGATGGCATTTTCGGCAGCGAAAAGGAATATGTTCATAATCAAGAGGTTGAATCCACTCATAATCATCGTGATAGAGGCTTACCGATTCCGCTAGGGTCTTTTTGAGTTGCATCTGGACGCAGATCCTTGCATAGGAGGTAGATCCTCGCCTTTTTGTTTCCTCAGCAGTGGCCGGTAAACACTTGCGGAGGATCCTTGCAACGGCAGCCGGTTATCGACCAAGTGCAGTGATTTTTCCGGCAAGATACGGACAGATAAACGACGGCTGCGTTGGTTACTCGCGCGACGGCACGGTGGCATTCCCCCCTGCAGATTTCTGCGATTTCTGCTACAGATTGGACTCCGGAACAGCTCAGGAACCACAGTAAAACCGCACCAGAACTGCAATCAAGAACAATCACAGTTGTCCAGTAATTCTTCAGGCGAACCATACAAAAACACAGCTCTGGGTTTTGATTCAGTAAGATGATCAGGTAATTATGGGTTCCCTGCCCAATAAATCTGAACACGAAAACCTCAGCTTCAATAACAGAGGACATTCCCGCTACCTCCACCAGTGCCTCAATCAGCCGGAAGAGACTTATAGCCCCAGAGACATTGCTATGGAGTCTGACTTCGCCTTCTGGACATCTCAAATCAAGCAATTATTGCGTCGGGTAGATTCTCTTGAAACCGAGAACGACAAGCTCCGGGCCGAGGTAAACATCCTAAATGACAGAATTTCCTTCGTGGAAGGGGAAAATTTGTCCCTTCGTAAATCAGCACAAGAAGACTCCACAGAGACAACTTTACAGGCAGAAATCCAAGAGATCAGGAACAAGCAGGCGGAGATTATATCCCAACAAGTATCCCTCCGACAGGAGACAGAAACACACATCAGCACATGGGCACAGGTGGTTCGAGGGAAAGACAAACCCTCCACTATCACGGCAGTGGAGGAAGTTGTACATGCCAAACTTGTGGAAGAACGATCCCGTAGAGCGAGAGAGCTAAACCTCAAAGTGAGAGGTCTCCCTCTACCTTTGTCTTCAGCAGATCCGATGGAGGTGGCCACAGGATTCTTTAAAGACACCCTCGACATATCGGGTATCAGCCTAGACAGAGCCTGGCTAGGACAAGACTCCACCTTATTTATTCGATTCCATAATACCACAGATCGTCTACATACTCTTCGAGCTAAGCGCAAGCTTTTTAATCTTCCACACAAGATATTCATAGATGAGGATCTTACTCGGGCACAAGTAGCTGAACTCAAACAGGCTAGGGAACAAGTGATAGCAGCAAGACAAGCAGGTAAATGGGCAGTCATAAGGAACCTTCGCGCTATCATTCGAGACTCCTTCCCCCCAGGATGGACACCTCGAGCAGGCAGCTCCAAATGACGGGCCTGCCTGGGGGGGAGTCGAACACCAGGGATGTCAATTCACTGCTGGAACGGGAATGGGTCCTTTTGGTCTTCACCTGGACTACTATACGACGCCCTTGAGTCAGCAGATATCCTCCTAGTAACAGAGACCCATGAGAGCCCGGTCCGACCCCTCCCAGATTTAACAGGGTACCATTGGTATTCAGCATGTAGACAGGAAACAAGGAGCTCAGGGGGAGTCAGAGGGTCAGGGGGAGTAGCGTGCCTCGTTAAGAACGACCTCAGAGATAGAGTCACAGTGGTAAAAACAGATGAGTACGCAAGGTACATGTGGATCCGACTCAGTACTGGATACTCACCCCTGAAGGATATCTTTATTGCAGTTTGTTACTTCCCCCCCTCCACATCTTCTTTTGCCATCCACGACGATGTAGAAAAAGACCCCTTCACCAGCATATATCCAGACATCAATAAATTCTCCGCTGATGGAGAAACCATCATTATGGGGGATTTCAACGCCCGTACCAAGGAACATCAGGTCCCCCTTCATGACCGTTCAGAGGATGTGTTCTGCACTAGGGAAGTGGACTTGGCTTCAGCAAGATTACAGAGAATCTCAGAGGACGCCCTGGGCCCCATCACAACCTATGGTAAACATCTTTTGCAGTTGGGAGAATCACATGAGCTGATAATCCTGAACGGCCTCTCATGCTTCCCGGAATCCCGCTTCTTTACGTGCAGACCTTATGGAGGTGGAGCTAGTGTTGTGGATTACGCTTTGACCAGTGGAACATTGCTCCCTTTTATCCGGAATCTCTCTGTATCTCCCATCCCCCTAGCCGACCATGCACTGCTTTCACTCTCCCTCCAATCTGATCCCCCCCGTCCAACCCACCCTCCGCCTCGACCTCCCGGTAGAACCATCTTCTGTTTTGAGAAGGGTGACCCCGACATTTTCTCCTCCTTACTCCGGCAAATGCTTCCCAACTCAAATGACTTCTCCCGTCTCGATACTGTCTCAGATAAATATCACTGTCTCTCCTCAGCAATCTGGGAGTCGGCGCTCCAATCTTTCCCCCACTCCCTTCGGACCCCCTCGACCTCCTGTAAGACAGGG
This sequence comes from Pinus taeda, assembly GCA_000404065.3. Lineage (NCBI taxonomy): Eukaryota > Viridiplantae > Streptophyta > Pinopsida > Pinales > Pinaceae > Pinus > Pinus taeda. The sequence goes on from APFE031134829.1 coordinate 57,517, forward strand.
ACTTCCCCTATGAACAAATGGTATGATACAGAATGTAAACTCCTCCACCAGGATCTCCGACATGCCTTCCGTCAGTCCCTTCCTTCTTATTCTACCATCCAAAAGAACTATCGTTGCCTTCTCCGCCACAAAAAACGGTTGTTCATCTCCTACCAAAGAAGGGAGCTCTCCGCCCTCCTTACCCACTCCCCTAAGCAATTCTGGGATAAGATCCTCCCCAGGCGTTCTCCCCCACCCACTGATCTCGACCCAATTTCCATGTTCTCTCACACCTCTCGTCTTTATGACATTCCCGGACAGTCTCAGATACAGGTCACTTCCCCTCCCCTATCCTGTCACTTATTCACCGACAAAGATGTCAGAGAAGCCATCTGGGCGATGAATAGCAGCAAAGCAGCGGACGAAGTAGGATTCCAAGCCGAATTTTTCAAGCATGGCCTACGACCCCTAGTTGGGTACCTGGCTGATCTTTTCAACCATGTAGTCCGAGATGGGTTCCCTCCCATATGGTCCCATCATATTATATACCCCATCCATAAGTCAGGGAATACCTCGGACCCCAACAATTACAGGACAATTATGGTGGGTCACACATTCTCTAAACTCTATGCCACTATTCTTCACAGAAAACTTTCCAGAGACTTCGAAGAAAGAGATCTCAGGGCCAGAGGCCAAGCCGGTTTCAGACCAGATCACCAGACCATTGATCACATCTTTACACTCCGTGCTGTGATCGAGGAAGCACGCCACCGGTCCTCGAAGGTATATTGCTGCTTTGTAGACTTCCGAAAGGCCTTTGATTCAGTTCCGAGAGAGGATCTTCTTCAGCGACTCAAAGACATCAGTACCTCACACTCCCAGCTGACTGCTGTTATGCGTCTTTACGAGTCTGTACTGGGCCGTCTTCGCACTGTTGGGGGGCTATCTGAATTCATCCGGAGCACGATTGGAGTCAAGCAGGGGTGCCCACTCTCCCCCACCCTTTTTGGGATTTATATTGATGAGCTTGAAGCCTTTCTACGGGAGCACATACAGGAGTCTGACGGTTGCTATCTTCATCATGTTTTGATCTATATCTTACTGTTTGCAGATGACATTGCACTAATATCTTCATCACCAGAAGGGCTCCAGAGACAGTTAGATGCATTAGCATTATTCTGCGATCTACGGAAATTGACAGTGAATCTAGGTAAGACAAAAGTAATAATCTTCAATGGGACGAAGAAATCCCAGGATCTCCAATTCCTCTTCAAGGGAAAGGCAGTGGAAATTACCAATAGCTACACATACTTGGGAGTACAGTTCTCGGGTCCCCGGTTCAGTATGCGGCCAGCTCTACAACCTCGGATCAATAAGGGGTATGGCTCTCTAGCTATATTGGAGAGACAATGTTTTCGCCATCACTTCCAGGACATTTCATCAAAGCTGAGCCTTATGGACACCTTGATCAGACCCACAGTTTTGTACGGATCTGAAATTTGGGGCCCTTCCTTGCTGGAGTCAGACTGGGCGGCAGTCGAGAGAGTTCAAACTCTTCTCCTCCGTCGCATTATTCGTTGCAAGAGTACTATTCCACATCAAATCATTCTGGCCGAGTTTGGTGCACAACCCTTCCGCCTAGAGACAGCTTTCAGACTGGTCTCCCTTCTCCACCGAGTCCGGAACTTTGCAGATACTCTGAAAGGGCGGGACAGATACCCGTATCTAGCCTACTGCTCTTCTGAGGACATCGACCGCTCACAACCAGGAAAAACCAAATGTTGGTATACAGGGGTTTCAAAGTTCCTCAAAGCAGTTGGACTTCATATAGACCGCCTCCCCCCCTTCCAGTACTCCTTGAACGCCCCCAGAGGACTCCCCCCCAAGCAGGAACTCAATAAGATCATCAAGGAAGACATCTACAGACAGTTTATCCAGGTCACATGGATTGACCCCCTGGGGGGACTACGCCCGAAAATGGCTTTCTATGCAGAGCACTTTTTGACTATCAGAAACGGGCTTATAGTTCGCCCCCAGTATACACTACGACATTGGATGCATGCTCTCAGGATTCCCCTCGGACAGTTCAAAGTTGGATCACACAGGCTTCGGGTAGAGACAGACCACCAGATAGAGAGAGTTGACAGGATTTGTCGGCTATGCCATACACAGGAAGTGGAAAACGAATGGCACTTCATCTTCGGGTGTCCGATATACTATGAGATCAGAGGTCGCTTTCACTGTCTATTCAGAGGACCAAATACTCTTTCCAGCTTCTTCAACTACACGGACCAGAGATGTGTCGCACTTTACATCCAGGAGACTCTTAAACACCGAGAGCGGATCCTTCAGCTTCCCGACCGACCCAACACTACTCGTCAGATCACCTCTTTCTTCAGTACACTTCCCTCAGCCCGAGGAGTTAAGAGATCAACCAGTGAAGATACCGACCAGGCGAGCTCACATACATCAGCAAACCCTCGTTCAGTTAAGAGGAGAAGCCCATTACATACCAGGACCCAGCAGCAGAACCGCACCAGTCATCTTCCCGCGAGGCAGTCCAGGATCTTTAGATCACGGAGACAGCACAAGGGGAGGCAACCGGCGACCACTATTTCAAACCAGCAAACCTTACTGAACTACCCACAGTTCTCCTCTCTCGACCTCGGATGTTAGGAGAATCAGACTCCCACATTCACGCCCCCAGGGTCTTCTTCACTGGCAATCCTGCGATACAGTCTAGAGATCAGTCGGCGAGACCGGGATAGGAGCTCCATACGCTCTCCCCGACCCGCCCCGTTTTTATTTTATTTTCTATCTTTCTTTCAGTATTTGTCTTTATAAGGAAACCATTTGGTTCTCCTATTGGGCACGTCCCCCTTTTTGTAACCGACAGTCCCTTTGACCTACTTTGTGGTCATTCGTTGGACATTAATAAAATTATCTTATCTTATCTTATCAGCAACCTTGATGAAAGTACCAATGCTGTTGCCGATATCCTGTAAAGTTTCTTCTCTCCAGTATTCCGTAGGTAGAGAGTACATGCGAATCCAGACCGACACTTGACTGAGGTCTTCCGTGTCTGGATTGAATCTAGGTTTCCAGTCCCGTAAGAAGAGACCCGCAGAGTTGAAAAAATAGGGGCCACCTTCAAATACTCTTGTTTTGTCCTCTAAGCAGGTGAATATGACCGTAAAGAAGCCTTTAGGACCCATAAGCACAGAGACGTGCCCTTTAGGCTTCCATTTGGAGGCAATCCAACCATACATGGCTTTTTCTGTTGGCCAGAAGCCCAGAAATTTTCCAATGAGCGCATGATCTGACATATATTGTATCTCGCCATTGATGCGTTGGCTTGGAAGCTCCACTCGAATTCTTTCTGGCGCTTTGGGGATGCATGTTGTTGATCTCGTCCTTGTTTGTGACGCTTTTGGACTCTTTGGCATTTCTTCATCTGTCTGTGCAATCTGATCTAGATTTAGTGGCTGTTCAGAGTTCTGTCCTGGCTCAGAGAGCGGATTCGTAGAAGCCTGTGTCTTTTCTGGTGCGCCGTCAGCTGTGATGTGGTTGCGCGTAGGAGGGGAAGGTTGGGTACCCGCCCCTCCCATTTGGGAGGACATATCGTGATGCTCAGTCAGGCGTTGTCAGGTTTGCTGCTAACGGTCCTGCAATGAGCGCCGCACTGTATGCCGCCTGTGAGCAAGGAGCAGGTCTGCGCATTGGCAGCGAGTTGCAGAGTGCTGCTAGGGTTTCCCAGGAGGCCTTCATATATTAAATGACATGAAAAGAAGAGAATACATTCATCAGTTTACGTAAAAGGTGGCTTATACCTCCATTCTGGAAAATGGTTGTGAAATGGAGACCTCAGATGAAGAAATGGACAGCACCACTGCGTCCGTGGCGTTGAGAGGGGCAAAAACCATATAAAATTTGCCCAATTTAGAGAAAATGATCAATCAGGCCCTCCTACAAGCTGCTGCCTTGAACTATGTGCCAGAAAATCCTCTCCCCTGCACTTCTTCGTGCATTGGGTTTTATAACACTTCCTTTGGTTACAAGCGCGCCTAGATCAGAGGTCGTTTTCCTTGGAATAGTAGCCGTTGAAATGGAAGGATCGACGGCACAACCAACCCTGAAAATAGGCCTTTTTCGTTCCAAGCGATAATACAGAAAACATAAGAAAATCCGACCAAAATCCCTTTTAACCGGACTTCAAATATATCAAATCGGGCTTATAGACCTGTCGGGTCCGGCCCTTTATCGCAAATCAACATATCACTGGTTCGATAATCATGGTAGCGGGGATTGCTGACCGCCGATATCGACGTATCGCATCAGCCCTATTGGATCGGCATATCGCATTGTTGCAGCTCAGGGGTCCTGGTCCTTGGTGCTGCCGATCACTGATCGGCCGATTGCTCCGATCGTCGATATCACAATCGTAAGTCAACGCTGCCTGGTTCCGATATCGCATGCCTAAAATCGCCGATATCGGCCATCACTTGCCTCCGATTGCGATTTAGTCGAAGATCGTTGATCGGGGGTTCTGCTGCACCTCCTTAAGCCCGCCTCTTGGACTTCTCCGATTGCGATTTTGCCTTTCAAAGGCTGAAAGCCATTTTTTAGTGAAAATGCCTCCTTTCCTAAAGGGACAAGGCAATCTTCTTTTCGCGATAACTTCATCATCCAGACTTGGAGTGGAGTGCCGTTTGCACCGTTGGAACTAGGGTGATGAGCACTTCGATCCAATGTTTTAAAACTCCGACTCCGACTCCGACTCGGCCGAGGGTCGACTCCGACTCCGACTCTGACTCGGTATCGACTCGGCCGGCTCGATTTCAATGACTCGGTCGTTGTAAAAAATACATTAAATATTTATTTTTTATAAAAACACATAATTTAAAGATTTTCATTCATGTTTCCAAACACACAACATTAGAATATAGATAGAAGACAACATATGATCAAAGTAGGCTCATGAATATATCCATTATATCAAAATGGCACCCAGTGCACTGGCCAATACATACACGATGATGAAATAGAGATCAAACAAAAACACATAACAAGGAGGCTATAAATGGCCTCTACAACAAAGTCTGTGACCAGTACTACTGGCTACTGCTAGAGTTGCCAACATCATCTGGCTCAATGTTACTTGGGAGCAGGAGCGAAAGTGGGGAGCGAGAGCGAAAACGGGAGTGGGAGCGACATTTTCAGAAGCTCCTAATTTGGGAGCGAATCCCAGAGGAGTTCGACAACCAATGTCACTAACATCAAGGTACATAGAAGGATTGGTGCTCTTGATTAAATACGAGTTCCATACCTTAATACATGACAAAATTCAATAGAAACATTGCAATCTTCCAATCCAGAAATCCTGAAAAACTGATAAGTCTGCTGGATTTTGAATGAAATCTAAAATTCTGCTTTCTCCATATGAAATCCAATGAGGCTGAAACCACTCTCAAACATCCTGAGTCATTTCATGGTAATGTTAAAAATTTAAGTAAAAGGATGAAAATGAAGATTAAGGAGAATGTCACTTTTACTTTAAGAATTTAACATTACCATGAAATTTGAATAGCATATCAATACTAGGAGAGGGGAATGGACCCCAAATAGCATTTAACTAATTTAGAAAACACCTTGGAGTCCAAACCAATTAGCAAACACTTCAAAATTTCATTAAAAAAATGACAAATCACTGTTTTGATGGGGTTACAGGCCACAGGTTATGACTCGGCCGAGTCAATACGGAAACGGCCGAGTTGGCCGAGTCATGGCTGACTCGGCCGAGTCAGCCATGACTCGGCCTCCTGAACTGTTTCCTCCGCCGAGTCACAATTATGGGCATTGAAACGGATCAACTCGGTCGTTTTCGTTTCGAATCGGCCGAATTTTAAAACTATGCTTCGATCTGATGTCAAGACACTTGCCTTTCTGCCACTTTGAATTTGGAGCTTTTCCATGCCATTGTATCTGAACATCCACCTAGATCACAATGCAAGTTTCTCGGAGGCAGTGAGAATTGACAATGCAAGTTGCTGGAGGTAGTGCAAGTTGCTAGTGCGAGTTTTCCAGAGGTTGTGCAAGTTTGCCAAGAGGCCATGCGAGTTTGCTAGGAGGAAGTGCAAATTGTCGGGGAGGCTGTGCGAGTGCTAGGGAGGCTGTGTAATTTGCAGAAGGGAAGTCGTGGAGTTTTCCTTGTTAGATTTGATCAACAATGGTCAAGATAAATTTGCTAGAGCTTTGCCAGTGAGAGACAAGTACTTTATGTATTTTCTCAATAGCAGATTTACTGAAGATTAATAATAAAACCCTTGATTTGAAAATTGGTTTTCCCCACATTGGGGCTTTTCTAGGGACATTTGTTCAAAAATATTTGTGTTATTTGTGTGATTGGTTTCTTGTGTATTTTGCTACAAATATTATTTGGTGAATGGTGTTGTTCATGTTTTTATTCATTACTTCCAGCTGATAAATTAATTTTGTTGTGCACAAGTAATTAGAATAATTAACTAGGTTAATAACACCTTCTGGGTCGCTGAAATTTCACAATTGATGTACTTTTTTCGTAAATCTGAGTTAGGTTTGGTGTGGGGTGGTGTACTAATATGTTTGATGATCAAGCCTTTTTCTAATGTTTGATGAGGTATTACCATGTTATAATCCTTTAGTGGTGTGCCCTAGGTTCAAGCCTAGGTCGAGCTTCTATTTTATCATTGTATTGTTATCAGGGTGGGCTTTTATACAAGATATAACCTTTTGTTTGCATGGTGCAACACTTGTTGGAGTGCACACCCCTCATTGGCACACATGTTTATGCTGATTTAATTAGTTGGCGGCTATTGGGAGGTTGATCTATGGTTTTATTAAAGTATTAGCCTTTGTGCCTAAATGTTGAGGTTGATTTAACCATTTAATGGTTAATTTCATCGTTTTGAAGGTTAATTGCTGGAGCACTTTATTTCCCCTGGCAATTGTTCACACTTGGAGGGGTTTATTTGGAGGAAACTTAGGGTTTTGGATGGAGCATTTTCTCTTGAGAAAAATTGTCAAGGTTTGCATACATTCTTTTACATGGCATCATTGGGCATGTCTCTCCTAGGTGCTCTCTCATCGTTATTGCATGGATATTTCAGCCACACTTGGCATCTTTTGACCTCTATTTGAGGGTGCCCTCATTGCTTTGACTTTGCACATATATTATGTTATTGGAGATTGTTATGGACTCTGGAGTAGTTTTATTGAGCATGCAACATATTTGGAGGCCCACATGTGTGTCATGTTGCATGCTCTTGCTTGGTCTTCTTTCTATTATTTGAGCATTATTTTGGAGGATGCCCTTGTGGAGATATTCCACTTGCTATTCTGGGGTTTGAACACATTTTTCTTGTGCAATGCTTTGTCTAGTTGGCATCATGCACATTCATCCATGGAGTTGGTTGCCTTGGGATTCATAGATGTGGATTGGTTGCATGCATCTTGTGGACCACTTGTTATATTTGGGATGGTCATTATGGAGTGTTCTCATAGGAGGACTTTTCTATTGTTATCTTGGAGGGTGCACTTAGTAAGCTTTTCCAGGTGGACCTTGGAGCGCATGCTCTTATTGGAATTTTTTTGTTGTATTTTTGCATTCATCCATCTTGGGGGGCACATTCTATGTGGATCTTTTGCATGTTGACTTGGTTATCATGGCTCTTTTTATTTTTACACCCTCTACTGGAGATCTTCATTGTAGTTGTCCTCATATTTTTGGATGAGGGTGAGTTCTCTTGGACAGGCTACTGTCCACATTTTTACATGGACAACCATGGATTGAGGAGGGCTTTAGCTAATTCAATATTTATATTAATTCTTTGACTTGTCATGGAGTTAGCTAGCAAATAATATTTTTTTATTTCAAGAGAGAAGAGATTCTCTCTACAAAGAGGAGCTTTTTCTCCATTGTAATGGTGGTTGAGACGTTGGGGATTGAGGAGCTCTCTCCTTGGACTACATTTGTAAATGTATATCATATGCTTGGAACTTTATTGAATATTGGAGGGTATAGCATCTTGTTTATAAGAGTCTTTTTATGTTTGCAATGATTTCATATGTTGATTTCTATTGTAGGAAGCCCTTCTAATTTTGTTGCAAAGGCCTTGCAATGAACTATGTTTCATTTGGATACTGTAATGTGAGGATACAATCTCTTTTATTGATGTTGTTGTTGTTATGTTAAGCTTACACCAAACAAATTAGTTGCTGCTAGCATGATATGGTGTCACCTTCACAGCAATATTTTTGAATGGCACCCCCAGCATTCCAAGGATAATTTTTTGCAATGGTTTTCAGCAAGTTAAGGCTAATTTGTGACACCCATAGCAGTCCTTATTACCATACATTTTCATGCATTCACCCTCTTTGATCCGTACTTACTTGACTCCATTTTGCCAAAGGTTTGATTAAGTACTTGGTCTCAGGGTTTTTACCTTCATCATTTGTTCTCACACAAGTTACTTATCCATCCATGCTATGATAATTTGTTTTGCTTAGGCTTAGTCTTCAATATTTGACTTTGTCACTCCACTCTAAAGCCTTAGCAATCCTATCTTTAGGGAATTCCCCCTTGAGTTGGAGAAGAGCCAACCGAGACTGAGAGGAAGAGCTAATGTGATGACAATGCATAGCATTTTTGCATTGCACAAGACTAGTTCCTCGATGCTTGGAACTTTACATTGGTGCTAGATTTTGTTGTAACAATGCTCATATCAGCTCATGGGTAATTCAGTCTGTTATTACTCATTTCTACATTCTTATTTCTCTGAGATAACTTTTTTGCTACTTATTCCTTGTTCTATTTCTCCATCCAATCATAATCATCTTCACCTATAAATATGTTATCATTACCAGTTGACAGTTAAAGTTCCTTAATTTTTTGGTGGAAAAAGTTACATTCATTAATCAAATGATATTAAGTCCAAAACATTTTAATGGAATTTAAAATCTCATGTTTGCTTTTTTTTTTTTGTCTGTCTGTATCGTAATCCACTTTTGATATTATCTGCAGTAAATCATTGCTGTTTTTTTGCAGGTGTGATATTATCCAAAGATCTTCTTTATGGAGGGATGCATATTGTAAGCAAAGACATTCACTTATCAATCATTTCAAAGAAGGGTTCCTGCCTGAAATACCACCAAAAGACTGGGTCAGACAGCTTGTCAGACAGCAGCATGGAGCAGCACTGGTTCATGGTTCTGTTCAAGTTTCATGTTGGAAAGGCCATTCTACTGGGTATGCTGTTGGTGAATGCCCATGCTGTCATTTTGTAATCTTGTTAGGTATCAAACAATGCTTCAGTGTGGTGTTGGTATGTCCTCTCAAGATTGCGAATTTTAAAGTAGAAGTACTGAGCCAAACTAATGCAATTTTTTCCTTGAACAAGATCCCATACAGCATTGGGTACAGTCAGTATAGTCTCATCAATTTTCCATGCATGGAGCATACAGTCTGCATGTTAAGGGTAGGGCACCAACAATATGGGATGATGGTTTGTACTGCTTGAGACTTACTTTCTATAATTTCGAGAGAATATCAACATCAACCTACTTGCCTGTTGTATCATCATTCTAGGGTTTAGTATGTTATGAATTATATGTGTTGTATTTAGAGCACAAATTGGTATTGGCTGGAGCAGTTTGGTACTAAATTCACATTTGAGAGATCTGTTTGTATAGGACAACTTATAAAGTATGGGAAATTTTCTTCTATAGAAATAATTTTTTGCAGAGTTAGCATGGATAGAATGTTCAAAAAATAAGAAATGCCTTGCACATTATGGGATCAATCCTCATAGCTGCCTTTGTAACACCAGGAGTACATCCAACCACCTGCAAGTCGGGTATACTAAGATCCTATGATTTTAGCAAGAGCAGACTCACGTGCCGCCAAAACGGGATTGGGGAATCCGTCCCTTTAGCTTCCACCACAGCAGGTCAGTGTACTCAATGAGATTTGAACTTTGGTCTCTCAGGCTTCGCCCAAGTGACTTACTATCAAACCATTATTGAAGATAAAAGAAGATTTGATCAAAGGGTTTCCCCATATTGGGGTTTGTCCCTGGCTAGCCACCACATCTTGTGTCTCTTGTCTTGGCTTGTTTTTTGTTGATCGTTTAATGTTCTATCTGCACTTTACTTATGTACATGTGATTGCTAATATGTGGATAATAATAAGAAAAATAAGTAAACTGCTCTAAGCATAGAACATACCATAATTTAACATGGTATCAGAGCTGAGGTGAAGACAAAGCCCGAGCAAGAGCAAGAGCAATCACTGAAGAGAAGATTGACAAAGCTATCCAAAAGAAACCATGGGGTCCTTAACACATTTCCCTGCTGAAGACAAACTCCAAGAGAAGTCTGATTGCCACGGATGGAAGATGTCTCTCGATCTAACATTAGAAGAACAGGGAATGGTGGACCATGTGAGAGGCAGAATTGTTGAACCTCCAAATGCATCTGCTGCTGCTAGGAACAAATGGACCAAGGGGGAAGTAAATGTTAGAAAATCAATAATTCCGGGGCTAAATTCAAAGGAAAGGCCGGACCTAAGGGTGGAAAGAAAGGACAGTGTTATATTTGCAATAAAGTAGGTCACTATGCAAGGGAGTGCCCTGATAGAAGGGACTCACACCAGGACGATGATCAAAATCCCTCTCATGGCAATCAAAGGGATGGCAGATTTGATAGCAAAGGCAAGAGAAGTGTCAGAAATCAAGGAAGAGGACAACCATTCAAAAGGGCAAGAAATTCCAAGTATGAATCTAACACCGTTAACAATAAGCAAGATGAATATTATCTACCAGCTGCTCTATCTACCTCTGACCCTCCAAACTCGCTAGGAAATTGGCTTATTGATAGTGGTGTCTCAAGGCACTTCACTGGTCACAAAGAAGTTCTCTATAATCTGATAGAGAAAGAAACCAACCTGGAAATTGTCCTTGGAGACAATTTGAAATATCTCGTGAAAGGTGTAGGAAATGTCTCTTAAATTGAATCAAGGTAATACAATCCACCTACAAGATGTATTATATGTACCTGATCTTAAAAAGAACCTGGTGTCCATTTCGGCTATGGAAGACAAAGGCTACAACGTGACCTTCAATGATGGCAAGGTACGTCTATGGGAAAACAATATTAAAGATGCCTTCACTCTTGGGTTTCAAGTTGATTCATTATATCAGGTCGGAGGAAGTTCGCTAGGTGTCATGTCTTGTGACACATCTCTTCAGTTTGAACTATGGCATCGGAGGTTTGCTCATCTTCATTATAAAGCTCTACCCGATGTAAAACAAATGGTGATAGGCATGCCCGAATTCCGAGTAGTCATTCTTCATGATTGACTCATGCTTCTCACTCATCGCATCTTTGCATGCTTGGTGTTTTACAACTTCTTCGAACGTTGAAGGTTCAACTGGAACAATAGTACTCATGGCAGCCAGGTACCCTTGGGCCTTGATACTTGTTAGGCTTCTTACTTTTCTGAAATGTCCCACTTGGAGTAGTATGCTTTTCAGCATCTTGAAGTGTATCCTTCAGCCATAAAGTTCTTTTCCTTGAGGTAGAGGGATCACCTGGAGGTGGATCAAGATGATCCATCGAGCCACCATCAGGCATAGGCTCATCCATTGAAGGTTCTCCCTGAGTTTTGGTAGTATTGTCATCATCCTTCCTTGAGATGGGGAGATCTTTGGCTTTCTCGAGGGTAGTGTTTTCATCAAAGGTAACATCTCTACTTACTTCTACATCCTGTTTGACCAGGTACATATATTCTATATGCCTTTGAATTTTCACTATATCCAACGAATATACCTTTCTTCCCAGAAGCTTCCAACTTGTTCGTTTTCTCCTTAAGCATATGAAAGTATAAAACACAACCAAAGATTCTAAAATGAGAAACATCAGGTTTCTTACCAGTGAAGACTTCCTCGGGTGTCTTGAAATCCAAAGCTTGATGAGGGCTCCTATTTTGAACATATACAACAGCGTTGCTAGCTTCTCCCCACAAGAATTTTAGTAGTCCTTGATCATAGTTCATGGCACGGGTGGCTTCCATAATCATTCGTTTCTTTCTTTCAGCAACACCATTCTGCTCTGGAGTGTATGGAACAATTATCTTACTCTTAATGCCAACCTCTTTGCAAAAGTCATTGAATTCATAGGATTCATATTTGGTTCCATTGTCAGTCCTCAACGCCTTGGTGTTTTTCCCTGTTTGATTCTCCACCAATGTTCTGAAAGAATGAAACCATTTGAACACTTCATCCTTCTTCTTCAAGAAATAAATCCATGTTTTGTGTGAGAAGTCATCCACAAAGATTGCATAATATGTGTATTGTCCTAGTGAGGTTACGGGAAAGGCACCAGACAGGTTAGAATGGACCAATTGAAGAATATCATTTGTCTTGCTTTCACTAGAAGGGAATGGTCCCTTTGGATGTTTCCGGATTGCACAACCTTGACAAACACCTTCATGGTTCATATGAAATTTGGGCATCCTTGTAACTATCTTCCTTACCCTGTAAGGCTTTGGAATGTAAGTGGGCAAATCTCCGGTTCCATAGCTCACATTGAAGAGAAGTATCACTAGCCAAGCTCCCAAAAGGCTTGATAGAGACCATTAATCCTAAATCCAAGAGTAAAAGCATCCTTAGGGTTTCTATGCCAAATACGTACCTTTCCATCAATAAAAGCTACCTTGAAGCCTTTGTCTTCCATCGCAAAAATAGACACCAAGTTCTTCTTCAAATTTGGCACATACAACACTTCCTAAAGATGTATGGTTTGACCATTGTTCAAGTGAAGAGTGACAATTCCTATTCCTTTTACGGGGTAGGTGGCATTATCTCCAAGTATAATCTTTAGATTAGTTTTCTTCTCAACTAAATTTGAGAGGGCCTCCTTGTATCTAGTGAAATGCCATGAGGCTCCACTATCAATTAACCAATGATCCAAAGTATCCGGAAGAGAGGCAGTAGATAGAGTAGAAATAAGATAAAACTCATCTTATTTTTCTACAACATTACTTTCATCATCCCTGGCATTTCATGTCCTCTTGGAAGGTCGATTATTTTCTGCTCGGGCAACGGGAGCATTCCTCTTTCCTTTGTTGTTATACCTATTGTTCCTTTGATTGCCATTGCTTTTGTAATTGTTGTTGTTGTTATTGTCATCCCTTGGAGGATTTTTCTTGTGATTGCACTCTCTAGCATAGTGGCCGAACTTGTTGCATTTGTAGCATCTTCCTTTGCCTCTTCCTTTGAATCCCTTTTTATATCCTTGACCCTATCTCCTTGGACCAACATCATTTTTCCTCTTAGCATGTGCAGAGAAAGCAATAGTTTCATTTCCATTGTAGGATTTATCTCTCTCCATCATCCTTGTTTCTTCTTGAGTGCATCTAGCCAATAACTCATCAAAACTAGGTATCTTGTCATTGTTGAGAATGGTGGTGACAAATATTTTCCATGGTCTTGAAAGACCTCCAAGAGAAATGAGAGTGAGTTCCATGTCAGCGATAACTTCTCCAATAGATAGCAGGTCATTCTTGAGAATCATTCTCATGAAGTAGGATTGGATAGACTCCCCTTTATCCATCTTGATATCCTTCAACTTTTTCTTGAGAAAGAGAATTTGACTTGCATTATTCACTTTGAACATCCCAACCAACTTATTATACATTTCCTTAGAAGTTCCCAAATCAGAAATAAGGCAACCAAATGCTTTTGAATGGAGTCAATTATAATTTTCTTAGCTTTGACTTCACCTTTTCTATACTTCGTTCTAGAAGCAATAGGTGCATTTGAAGGAGGTTCCACCACTTTTCCTTGTACATAGTCCAATTGTTAAAATTGGCAACTAGGGCCAATTTCCACCTTAGGACAACTCATGTGATGGAGATGATTATTGCATTGGATGATTCCTCTTTTCGAGAGGTCCAATTTTGATATAACGATCATCTCATTCTGACAAGCATAAGTGGAATTTTGAATTATTCTATCTCATGCACAAATTTTCAAGGTCGACCTTAGTCAAATATAGGCTCAATGGATGTGTCTCCTCACCCTCAATGAATTGTATAAATAGGAATGAGCTCTCTCCTCATTGGGACATCACTCATCACATCATTTCGTCGATCTCTTCTCTTGATTGGTTCGTGCAACTTGGGTAGCCCCTCTCTCTTCTTCGCACATGTGGCAGGAGGCTGAAAATTTCAGGGTTAAGTGTAGGCTGAATTATAGAGAAACAGACCAGCATTGACCAGGGCTCATTTGACCTTCTTTGACTTCGATTTTCAAGGCACAATTTTGATTTTCCTAGGCCGAGTTGTTGGGCACAAAAATCGAGATGTTTTGGGCAGTTTGACCAATGTTGACTTTTGCATTGACTTTAGATTTGACCGCAGAAAATTACAGCAGTGTTTCTCTCTCCTTTGACTGGGTTTGACCGAATTGTTTTGGGTTGACTTTGACTCTCCTTGAAGGCCGAATTGGACTGTTGTTGACTGAGTTGCTTGGAGGATGTTTTGGTGCTGATTTGACCAGCATTGAATTTCTAGTTAGGGTTGTAGTTGGCTGTCGTTGACTACTGATTTTGATACGGCTGTTTTGACTATGTATTGGGCAAGTGAATTTAATCTATGTACTCTCTCTCTTTGCTGAACTATTGAATAATAATAAGAAGATTTGATCAAAACGTTTTCCCCACATTGGGGTTTTTCCCTGGCATCCACCAAATCTTGTGTCCTCTTGTCTTGGCTTGTCTTCTGCACATGTTCTTATGTTCTATCTGCATTTACTGTCAATGTGATTGCCACTGAATATAATTGGAAATTGTCATTGGGCTGCTAAAGGAACATTGAAGTAAATTGTATTAAAGCATAGAACATACCATTGTTATCTAAAATTAAGGTGGTATCAGAGCTCAGGTGAAGACAAAGCCCAAGCAAGAGTGAGGAAAAGCAATCACTAAGGGAAGCTGTTGGACAAGAACTTGAAACTAGTCCCAATGACGACTACATCTTACTTCAAATTCGAGGACAAGCCTAAGGACAAATCCGACTATCATGCATGGAAGATGTCTCTAGATTTGACTTTGGAAGAAAATGATGTCATGGACTATGTCAAAGGAAGAGTAGTGGAGTCTCCTTCAAATGGATCTGCAGCTGCACAAACAAAGTACAAGAAAGGTGAGGTTCAATTTAAGAAAATTATTGTTGATTCTATTCGCAAGCCTTTGGTTGCCTATATTTCTGATTTGGAAACATCTAAGGAGATGTATGACAAGTCTGTTTGGATGTTTAAAGTAAATAATGCAAATCAAGTTCTCTTTCTCAAGAACAAGGTGAAAGACATCAAGATGGATAGTGGAGAATCCATTCAATCCTACTTCATGAGGCTTACCGAAATCAAGAATGATCTCCTATCTATTGGAGAAGTCATTGGTGACAGGGAGCTCACTCTTATTGCACTTGGAGGCCTTACAAGAGAATGGGATGCACTCAAGAAGAAATAAGGATGATGGAAAGAGACAAGCCCTCAAATGGAAATAATCCTATTGCCTTCTCTGCTCATACTAAGAGGAAGAACAATGCTGGTCCAAGAAGACAAGGTCAAGGGTTCAAGTCGGGATTCAAAGAAGGAAGAAAGGTAAGATGCTTCAATTGCAACAGGTTTGGCCACTTCGCTAGAGAGTGTCCTCACAAGAAGGATACTCCAAGAGATGATGACAACAATAACAACTACTTCAAAGGCAATGACAATCAAAGGAACAACAAGTTCAACAACAAAGGAAAGAGGAATGCTCCCGCTGCTCGAATGGAAATGGTCGTCTTCCCAAGAAGTCGAGAAACTCCAGTTATGAAGAAGTTAATGTTGTAAAGCAAACGAAATTTTATCTTATTTCTACCCTCACCGTTCGCCTCTCCTCTGGATACATTGGATCATTGGTTGATTGATAGTGGTGCCTTAAGGCACTTCACTGGGTACAAAGAGGCTCTCTCAAACTTGATTGAAAAGAAGACAAATATGGAGATTATACTTGGGGAGAATGCCACTTATGCCGTGAAAGGAATTGAGATTGTTACTCTTCACTTAAATCAAGCTCAAACCTTTTAGTTACAAGAAGTGTTGTATGCACCTGATCTAAAAAGGAACTTGGTCTCTATTTTTGCGATGGAAGATAAAGGTTTCAAGGTGACATTCATTGATGGTAAGGTTTGTGTTTGGCAAAGGAACTCAAGAGATGCATTCACTCTTAGATTCAGGGTTGAAGGTATTTATCAGGTTGGAGGAAGTCCGTTGGGAGCAATGATTTGGGATACTTCTCTTCAATTCGAATTATGGAATCGAAAATTTGCTTACCTTCATTACAAAGCATTACCTAACGTAAGGAAGATGGTCATAGGTATGCTAGAATTCAACTTACATTATGAAGGTGTGTGTCAGGGTTATGCAGTTGGAAAACATACAAGGGGACCATTCCCCTCAAAGTCAAAGTCAAACTACCGATATTCTTCAATTGGTCCATTATGATCTATCAGGTATGTTGCTTGTGACATATTTGGGTGGATATTTGTACTATGCAAATTTTGTGGATGACTTCTCTCGCATAACATGGATCTATTTCTTAAAGAAGAAGGACAGAGTGTTCAAATGGTTTCTGTAATGTCCCCAATTAAATTAATTTTGCTAAGATGAATTTCTATTTTGCAATTGGGTTTTGGGAAATATTTTGGCATGTAAACTTAGGAAAAGTGGTTGGAGGGAGTCCCCACTTAATTTTTGGAGAGTGTTGATTTGGGGTAGCATCGGATGTGCTCTAGCCATGAAATTTGGTGGAGAGGTTGGGGCACATGAGATCTCCAATACCCAGAAAGGGTTTGGGCAGATTCTAAACAGTTCAGGAGATATTAAAATAATTAATATTTTTAATGGAGTCCCTAAGTCTAAACTTAGGGAAAATAAACTGTTAATGGGAATTAATATGAAATTGTGTTAGAATGGTCCAAAAGACATGGATTAAGCCAGATCTAATCTTAGCCGTTGATTAGGAACTTAATCTCAGCCGTTGATATGTCAACAAGAAAAGTATAAGAGGAGGCTTGAGGGTCACTTGGAGAGCACACCAGAGTGATCAGTCATTCTATTCTCTAGAGCGGGGTTTGCTAAGAGATAGAATTAGTGATCGGGAGTTGTCACTGAGGGGCATTGAGTACAGAGAAACAGAGAGACAGAGATAGTGTCGGGAGAGCAGCGCAGTAGCCTGGGAGAGTGATGCAGGAGCAGCCAGAGCTCACACAGGGCCACGCAGAGGTAGCTGGGAGCTGCGTAGAGCCTCAGTGAGGCCAGCGTTGCTGACACTGAGGGCCAGAAGGCTGACGCAGGGCCTCCTAAGGTTGATGCAGTCCAGAAAGGGGCAGACGTTGGGGTTTCTGGCGCAGGTTGTAGGTGAGGAGCTGCCAGAAGGATTACTTGGGGTTATAGCTGGGAAATTTGTCTCGAACTGAGAGGTATTACTGCCAAGGAAATTCTCTATTGGGTAGGCCAGTTTCGACACCCAGGTTTTACTCTGATATTGCTTAATAACAAAACCCTTAGATAGCTGCACCAGTTTTCCCACATTAGGTTTTTCCGGGGACACTGGTCCAAAAATAATGGTGTCATATGGTGTGTGATTGTTTCTGTTTCCTTCAGTTGTTGATCTGTACTATGTTGAGCATGCACTAGTGTTTATTTTCAGTATTTACATTGTAGATAACTTGTTAAGTAACGGAACAAGTAGGTAGGAATAAATCAGATAAAGTGCATGGAGGGTTTTTAACTAAGTAGACTTAGAAACTTCAACAAAGAGATGGAGGCCACCAACATTAGAGAAAATGAAAGATTAAATTGATAGTGGAATATGGGGCCCACATAAAGTACACACTTGGGGAGGAAATAATTTGAATTCTTTGAGGCAAATCGAATTGGTGGAGGGACCCACAAGGAATGCATGGCCAACAATTATAAAAGGAAAGAATGAGGGAGCAATAGGAGTCTTTTGTCTATTTGAAAATCAAATTTGCCTTAGTTGTTCAATTGAGCGAATATTGTGTTGTTTAGCACAAGAGCTTCCCAAGGAGAGAAACTCAACCTTTCTTCGATGGACTTCGAGTGCCACCCTAGGAAGGTTTTCCTTCATCACTGAGATTGGAAGAGGCATCAAATATAGGTCCCACGCATTTTTGGAGTAGAGCACGCAGTTTGGGAGCCACCACTACACAGAGGGAGGATTCTCTGGTTGTTTGTGGAGCTGGGTTGTTGGGGAATTGACCGAAGAAGCTAGAAGAGTGTTCTTTGATCATTTTCATGAGTGCGGAGGGCAACTACAACCAGGAGGACCAACATACACACAACTCTCACTTTATCATACATAGGATTGCATCATCTCCTCCATGACTGCGCAGTCATTGGAGTGAGACTCTTTTGGGGCAACATCATCCGGGGGAGTTTAGAGTTAGGGTGCTGGGAAATCATTGGGAGGGCAATTTGAGGAGGATTGCTAGAGTTTGGAGAGAAGAGATTGACAAGAGTAGCCATAGTAACAAAATTCGAATTTGGTGGTGGGCCAAGCTGTGAAGGGTCAAATTATGAAAGTTGGAAATAAGGGAAACCCTTTTTGGGTTTTTCCTGGGTTTTGGGCAAGGAGCACTCTCCTAATTTTATAGAATTTTTTGGGCACTCTAGAGTGGGAAAATTAGGGGGTGAAGTCAGGCAGCGGTGTAGTTTTGGAGCAGCAACACAGTTTTCTGGAGGCGTTGATTAATGCAGTCGTTTGGCTTTCTCGTACTCATCACCTAGTGCTTGTAGCTTGCCTTGTGCAAGACCAGGTGCAATTTCTCCAAGTAATTTGTACCACAACAGATATTATTAATAAAATTTGGCCAGTTTGGGGATTTGCAAAATTTCTGGTTCATGTGTATGCATTTATGAAATTTTCTGTGTTATTTATTTGTGCATGTCTTTGTTATCATTTTAAAATTTCTATTAGGAATATTACAATGGTATTAGAGCATGATCTTGGCTAGTTGTGGAGTATCTAGAAAGATCATGGAAGATTTGGGCATGTATGCACTGTGATGGGTGAACTATAGACAAACACATGGCTTAAGGGAGAGTGAGTATCATTGAGGGAAAAATGACCCTCACCCACTCTGATGGTTCAGCTAGGAGTTCTGTCAGAAAATGGGTACAAGAATTGGACACATATTTTCGGCTAAACCCCATGAGGGAGGCAGACGCTATTAGACATGCCACTTTGCACTTGGATGGAGATGCTATGGAATGGTGGTACCGAGAGCTCATCCCTTTGGGTCATGTACGTATCACATTCTACAAAGAGTTCATACAGAGGCTCATGGAGAGATTTGACCGAAAGGACACCAGACCCCCTCAAAGGGAGTGGATAGGACAAGGAAAGCTAGAGGATGAGATTAGGAGGCATATCCACTGGTGGAGACTGGGCTTTAGATGTCAGAAGCCCGAGGAGGAGGTTGAGCAGGAGGGCAGGCAGGATGGTGAGGGGCACATCGATATACTTGGTGTGGCACAGGAGTCACCATTGTTGGAGGCCTCTTTGGTAGCTTCAGTTGACACCTCGGTTGAGGGAGTAGAGCATACACTTGGAGGGCCATCTATTGATGAGATGCCAATAGTTAATGAGGTACCCAGTGCTATGACTTGGTTTCTAGACGATGGCCACCCACAACAGGTTGATCAGGTGCCTGGAGGAATACTTGTCACTGAGGAGGTACCCGAGGAGACGGAGGGGTCTAGAGCGGTGATCGATTTTACAGAGGATAGCCGCGTCCACAGTTTCATCAGTTCCAGGCTAGCCTTCTAGCGTTGAGAAAGAAGGCCACGACAGTGCGAAGGCCATTCTACAACAAAACAAGGAGTTGGAGAGCATGAGAGCGGTTTGTGCTGAGTCAGCAACCAAACTGACTCACGTTGGGGAACGGTTGGGTTCCCTAATGCTTTAGTTGGTGTAATATTCCTAATTAGCCATGGCTAATTGGAATATTCAATTTTTGCCTTCTATAGTTATTTGTAAATAAAAAAAGTGAGGACGGGGGACATAACTCACTTTTAGAATAAAAAGTCACTTCCTAGTAGCACAACATTGTGACTTAAAGGGGAGCCAAGGGGGGGGACGCAGAAATGGAGCCCACACAGACACATGGAGAGACTGCATAGGAGGGAAAGAACACGTGGCAAGAGGGGAACCACGCAGGAAGAGGTGAGCCTTGGGATTGAGAGAGGTGAAGGCTATAAAAGAGAGAGGAGCCCCCTCATTTTGATCATTCGGTTATGTGCATTTTGAGCTAGTCGTTTCGACTTCTGAGCACGCTGGCTATTTAGCTGGTCTGCAACATTGTTTAGTGCATTGAGTGTCTCCGTTCGGAGATCTCACCCTTAGCCCCAGGGGACTTCGAGTGCCTGCTCGGGCAAGGTATTTCCATTGGCATTTCAGCAGTAATTTAGCAGCGTTTCAGCAGCAGTTTCATTAGCTTTCTGGAGGAATGCGCAGTACTGAGGGAGGCATGTAGTTCTTTCTGGCAGTAGTGTTGGATTGGGGTTTTTGCAGGAGGATTTACGTTGGGTGATTGAACAGGGGACTCGCCCTTGCCTATTGGAGGATTTTTGGGAGAGTTTCTTGCAGAGTTCTGGAGGGGTTTCTTCAATGGAAACGCAGAGCATTGAGGAACTGCGCAGATCCCCAAGGGGGTGATTTTCGGAGGTCGGCTATTCCAGGAAAGCTTTCTGGGTTTTTCTGGGTTTCTTGAGTAGAGCTGGATTCCAGAGTTTCAGCATTTTCCGAGGAGGGGAGCAGCCCCAAATCATCATTTGTTTTCTAGCAGCAGCAACAGCACGACAGTTTTCCAGCAACATCCACGCGGAGAGGCCATTCTTTGTTATTCTGAGAGTATTTCTTCACTTGCCTCGTGCAAGTCGAAGTGCCATCTTTCTGATCACCTCCTGTACTCATTTTATTGCTCAATATAATAAAATGGCTTAACATTTCACGCTGCATTTTTGAGTATCTGCTTATATTTCCTGTCTACATTATTATATGTTGTACCACTGTTATTTTGTCGTCTTTGGGTTATTATATTATTTGCACGTATTTGGTTGGAGTTTTGTTGGGGTTTGAGGGATATTCCGGGTTAGAATTACTACAGTGGTATCAGAGCATAGATCTAGCTCAGCCTGTGGAGCTAGCAATCTATGACACTGGGGGAAAAACCCTACATTTGTTACAGAGGTAGGAGGTACAGAGACACTGAGCGTAGGTTGGAGAATACCTACAGAGAGGGAGACTATGTTCTGGTGGTGGACGCAGAACAGGAGGAGCCTGTGGTGGACGCAGAACAGAGGGATCCGATGGCAGACGAGGATGGGAAGAGATTTGTGGATATGCTCCTCAAATCAGTACAGGATCTGTCGAGGCAGATTGAGGTGATGGGGTAGAGATTCACGGCAGTAGAGGCTAGACAGCATGAGATCCCACGGGTTTTTCAGGTTGGTGAGGGATCAGGCGCATCCCACCATTTGCCGGAGCAGCGTGATCTGCGCAGCAGGTGGCCTCAGATGCCCATACATGCTCTACCATGCCCACTTTCTTAGGAGCAAACACGGGGGCCGTAGCCCAGCAGGAGGCAGAGCCTGGACATATGGGCGATTATTTTGTAGAGTACCAGGCCTATGGGCAGGAGTTTAGGGAAGCCCTCTCATTCAGAGACTTTGTTCAGCTCCAGCGGGATAGTAAACCCCGCGACCATCATAGAGGGTACTGACATTACCATGATAGTGACACCCACCGTGCAGCTAGTAGATTCCACTTGCCTACGTTTGATGGTTCATCAAATAGTTCGGCAAAGTATTGGGTGGAGAAGCTGGACATTTATTTCCAGCTTAATCAGATGTCGGAGGCAGAGACCATCAAGGTGGCAACGTTACATTAGGATGGTGAGGCCTAGGATTGGTGGTTTCACGGGATGGTTACTCTCGGGCACTCTACAGTGACGACATATGCAGAGTTTACCAGGAGATTGATGGAGCGATTTGATCGAAGGGATCCAGAGCAGCGTTTTGTTAAGCTGACAAGGCTCAAACAGATAGGGAGCCCAAAGACCTACATTGCAGATTTCTTGAGGGTTTCCGTGATGGTACTAGACCTATCTATGGCACGGAGGGTCTATATGTATATTAAGGGGTTAGCAGAGCTACTTTGGGGTCTAGTCCGATCCACTAGACCAGCCACACTCCAGGATGCTATCAGTGAGACCCAAAACTTACAGGATGTCTTACCCAAGACCCGGACACCTTAGCCCCAAAGACAACCCTTTCAGTCTAAGGGGAAGGATGTGAGGATACCACCTCCAAAGGGGAATCCACGACAAGTACAGATTGAGGACGATGTCAGGAGGGAGCTGAAGAAGAAGCGGTTGTGCTTCACATGTCAGGAGCCATGGGCACCGAGACATAGATGTGCTGCTGGCAAAGCACATTTTATTGAGGTCTTCTCCGAGAGCAGTGGAGAAGAGGATGACGAGGATGATGTGGAGGCTGGAGATAGCAATGCCATACAGGGACTTTTGCCACCTCCACTGCCAGCAGCAGGTGGTGCACCTTTTGCACCTACTGGAGGGGCCCTTGCAGCATTGCGAGGAGTACCCAAATCTCTGACAGTACGCGTATGAGGGACAGTACGTGGCCAGCAGGTATCAGTTTTGGTTGACAGTGGGGAGACCCACAACTTCATCGATGCACAGATGGTTGAGCGGAGAGGTATTCAGACAGAGAGCTTTGATGGGTTTTTAGTCTTGGTCCCAGGAGATCAGACCATGACGTGTGCTCGTTATGTTCCAGAGCTTTCAGTGACGATGGGCACTTACACATTGACTGACCACTTTTTCGTGGTCGATATCCCGGACACCAACATGATACTGGGTGTTCAGTGGCTTATCACTCTAGGGAAGGTCACGACGGATTGGAAGACCTTAGAGATGGAGTGGGATGATGAGAAGACAGGGAGGCATGAGAAGATATGGGGACAACGCACATATCCGCCTCAGATCGTGTCGGCTCATCGGATGGAGGCAGTCTTCCGGAAGGGAGACATAGAGTGGGCAGTGGAACTGCATGCATCAGAGGCAGGGACTATAAGGCAGACGGTACATCTAGAGATACAGTCCATCCTTGATCGGTATGCCATAGTGTTTGGGGAGATTCCACCAGGACAGCCATCGGATCGGGTGTTTGAGCACACCATTGCACTTGAGCAGGGCATACAGGCAGTGATCACCACCCCCTATAGGCACCTCAAGGCCTATCGGGATGAGATTGAGCGGGCTATCCAGGAGTTGCTGGCACTAGGGCACATTCAACCAAGCACGAGTCCTTTTGCTTCTTCTGTGGTGTTGGTGAAGAAGAAGGACGGTACATTGAGGATGTGCATTGAATATAGGGCCCTGAACAAGAAGACCCTGAAGAACAGGTACCCCATACCCAGGATTGATTAGTTGATGGACGAGTTGAAGGGAGCACGATTCTTCTCAAAGATTGATTTGAGATCTGGGTACCATCAGATTCACATGAGGGAGCAGGACATTCCCAAGACCGCCTTCAGGTGTCACTATGGGCACTTTGAGTTCTTGGTGATGCCTTTTGGGCTAACCAACGCCCCTGCTACATTTCAGTCTTGCATGAATCACATCTTCTGTAGTCACTTGAGGAAGTTTGTGTTGGTATTCTTTGATGACATTTTCATTTACAGCAGGACTTGGGAGGAGCATCTCCAGCACATTGAGACGGTATTGCGTATCTTACAGGAGCAACAGTTCTATGCCAAACTCTCCAAGTGTGAGTTTGGGTTGACGGAGATGTTGTATCTGGGACACATCATAGGAGTGGATGGAGTGAGAGTCCACGAGGAGAAGACTAGGGCCGTCAGAGAATGGCCAGAGTCGAGAAATGTGACGGAACTTTGAGGATTCATTGGCATTTGTACTTACTACTGGAAGTTCATCAAAGGTTTCTCGCAGCTTGCTGCACCCCTGACAGATTTGACGAGGAAAAGGGGCATTCAGTTGGTCAGATACAACGCAACGAGCCTTTGACAGGTTCAAGGAGGTTATGAGCAGCTGCCCAGTGCTTGCGTTGCCAGATTTTACACAGCCTTTTGTTTTGGAGTGTGATGCGTCGGGAGGGGATCGACGCAATATTGATGTAGGGAGGTTACCCTATAGCCTTTGAGAACCAGAAGCTCCTTCCACACAAGAGGTTGTATTCTATATACGACAAGGAGATGTTGGCCATCATGCATGCATTGGCTAAGTACCCGCAGTATTTGGTGGGTAACAGGTTCAGGGTGAGGACTGATCACAACAGCCTCAAGTTCTTTTTGGAGCAGAAGCAGCTACAGGAGAGGAAGCAAAAGTGGATCAGCAAGATCCAAGTATATGAATTTGACATTGAGTATGTCAAGGGTAAGAACAACGTGGTAGCAGATGCCCTTTCACGTAGACCAGCCACGTTGTCTCTTATGAGCTTGGATACAGACTGGAGGGCTCGATTCTTAGTAGAGTACTCGAAGGACAGGTTTGCATGTGAGGTTCTGGATGGGCAGGTGGCAGATGACAGGTACAGGGTGGTCGATGAGATCATCTATTACAGGGACCGGATCTTCTTGACTGAGGGGTCTCAGCTCAAGAAGAAGATACTCCAGGTATTACATGATTCACCATTGGCAGGATATTAGGGGTTTACCAAAACCTACAGGGCCATTAGGGAGAGGTTCTCATGGAAGGGCTTCAAGGAGGACGTACTCCAGCACATCCGGGAGTGCAATATTTGCCAGAGGAACAAGGGAGAGATGAGCCATCCTGCGGGATTATTGCAGCCTCTTCCCATTCCGGAGGGGAAATGGGAGAGTATTTCGATGGACTTCATCATAGGGTTGCCCATGCTACAGGGCAAGGATTGTATCTTTGTCGTCGTTGATCGACTGACGGAGTATGCACACTTTTTTGTCATATCCGCACACTATACAACAACACAGGTGGTCGAGCTATTCTTCAGAGAGATCTTCAGGCTACATGGTCTTCCTAAGACCATCGTCAGTGATAGGGACAACTGTTTCATGGGCGGGTTTTGGCAGGAGCTTTTTGGGTTGGTGGGGACAGAGTTGACACCGAGTACCAGTTATCACCCACAAACGGATGGATAGATAGAGATAGTTAACAAGTGGCTAGAGGGCTACTTGCGTAACTATGTCAGTGGGCAGCAGCGAGCATGGTTGAGGTGGCTGCATCTAGGGGAGTACTGCTATAATACTTCACATCACATGTCCATCAGTATGTCACCATTCTATGCCTTATATGGGTATCATCCCTTATCTTTTGCTGACGTGATGTTTGGTGATAGCAAGGCTCCTAGAGCCAATGTTTGGATCCAAGAGAGTCAGGATATTCTTCGAGCTCTCAAGGATAACATGGCTACAACGCAGAACCAGCAGAAGCTGTATGCCGACAAGGGTCGGGTGGAGAGACAGTTCGAGGTGGGGGACATGGTCTACCTATGATTACAGCCATACCGACAGTCGTTGCTAAAGCAGAAGGGGGCTGAGAAGCTCAAGCCCCGGTTTTATGGGCTGTACAGGGTGATACGCAGGGTTGGACAGGTTGCATATGAGTTGGAGTTGCGCCAAGGCAGCAAGATTCATTACGTTTTTCATGTATCATGCCTGAAAAAGGCATTGGGGCAGCAGGACACAGTGATAGATGAGCTACCACCCATGGATGACGAGGGGCATTTGGTATTGCCGCTGGAGGCTATCATTGATACCAGGGAGAGGTAGCTGCGGAGTAGGACGATTCGGGAATTCTTGGTGAGGTGGAAGAATTTGCCGGATGAGGATGCCACTTGGGAGAATGAGAAGATCTTGCAACATCCATCACTTCAGTTGCTTGAGGACAAGCAACATTTTGCCGGGGGAGACTGTAATATTCCTAATTAGCCATGGCTAATTGGAATATTCGATTTTGTTCAATTTTTGCCTTCTATAGTTATTTGTAAATAAAAAAAGTGAGGATGGGGGACATAACTCTTTTTTAGAATAAAAAGTCACTTCCTAGTAGCACAACATTGTGACGTAAAGGGGAGCCAAGGGGGGGGACGCAAAAATGGAGCCCATGCAGACACATGGAGAGACTGCATAGGAGGGAAAGAACACGTGGCAAGAGGGGAACCACGCAGGAAGAGGTGAGCCTTGGGATTGAGAGAGGCGAAGGCTATAAAAGAGAGAGGAGCCCCCTCATTTTGATCATTCAGTTATGTGCATTTTGAGCTAGTCGTTTCGACTTCTGAGCATGCTGGCTGTTTAGCTGGTCTGCAGCACTGTTTAGTGCATTGAGTGTCTCTGTTCGAAGATCTCACCCTTAGCCCCAGGGGACTTTGAGTGCCTGCTCGGGCAAGGTATTTCCATTGTCATTTCAGCAGTAATTTATCAACATTTCAGCAGCAGTTTCATTAGCTTTCTGGAGGACTGCGCAACACTGAGAGAGGGACGCAATTCTTTCTGGCAGTAGTGTTGGATTGGGGTTTTCGCAGGAGGATTTATGCTGGGTGATTGAGCAGGGGACCCGCCCTTGCCTATTGGAGGATTTTTGTCAGAGTTTCTCGTAGAGTTCTGGAGGGGTTTCTTCAGTAGCAGCGCAGAGCATTGAGGAACTGCGCAGATCCCCAAGGGGGTGATTTTCGGAGGTCGGCTATTCCAGGAAACCTTTCTGGGTTTTTTGAGTAGAGCTCGATTCCAGAGTTTTAGCATTTTCCGAGGAGGGGAGCAGCCCCAAATCATCATTTGTTTTCTAGCAGCAGCAGCAGCACGACAATTTTCCAGTAGCATCCACGCGGAGAGGCCATTCTTTGTTATTCTAAGAGTATTTCTTCACTTGCCTCGTGCGAGTTGAGGTGCCATCTTTCTGATCACCTCCTGTACTCATTTTATTGCTCAGTATAATAAAATGGCTTAGCATTTCACGCTGCATTTTTGAGTATCTGCTTATATTTCCTGTCTACATTATGAGGGATATTCTGGGTTAGGAATACTATAGTTGGAGTGCACATTAGAGCGATGGGGAACCCTACTCAGACATTACAAGCCAGTAGCACTAGTAGGTTACCACTACACATTGGAGAGGGAGAGGGAGAGTCACCTCGACTTATTTTATGTGTTGACCAAGATGGTGAGATGAGGCGACATGAGTTGCATAGGGTGCATCCTTGGCAGGATGGAGGGTTAGTTCCATGTACGGTATTTTATGCCTTCGATCCTTCCCTTGGGGTTGGATGGGTAGAGATATTGAGTTGGTATCTAGTGGAGCTGCCTAGGAGGTTAGATGCATCCATGGCCACAACTTAGTGGAGGCCGTGGATTACTAGAGGAGCTCGAGGGCCAAACTGTTGTTGGGATCCAGGTGGGATTCTCCATCACATCGTGGAGTCGGTAGGTCATGGTAGCAGCTACGTGATGGACTCGGTGGTTGGGTGCACACATCTTTTCATATCCCCTTCAGAGTTCCTGACAACACTAGTGATAGGATGGATTGGTAGAGGAGCAGGCAGATTTCATGAATTGTCATGGCATGTTGGGTTGACATGGGATCGTAAGATGGTTAGACTACTCTGGCAGGAGTTGGTAGGAGGATGTGGCATCGTTAGGCCACCAGACAGGGCATCATATGGAGACAGTGGTTTTTCATTGATTTATTGGGCACTAGAGCTACTGAGGTTCAACATGGTAGTGTTAGTCCTGATTGCATGTGAGGAGTTGAGCCACATAGATGTACCTGGGTAGATGAGGAGGTGTAGATCACATTGTGGTTGGTGTCCTAGCAGAGTGGCGGATGCATGGGCACATATGGGATGGCCTATGATACATGGTGGCATGGCACTGAGCGTTGATATCCAATGGTGCATGAAGTTGTGCCATGGAGTTCAGGGCTATGTAGTGGAGTGTTGAGGTGTGTATTTGTGTGCAGCAGAGCATGATGATGCACAACAGTTTATTGAGGTGTTTTTGTTAGAGAGATCTCCTGACGAGGGCATCAGGAAATCCATTGCGTTTGGCACACTCAAATTTGGAGAGTGGGTTGATCATAGGGTCGACCGTGAGCTTCCCTTTATCACTCACCAGCATTGCACACTGATGTTGGGGACTTTGATACTATTCCTTGATGCTCTCATTGCGAGCAACGGAACCCAGGAGGTTCATCTGAGACAGTTGGACGGGGCACGGTGCATCAGGAGAGAGGCTTTCCAGCTGTGGCATATGGGCAAGGCGCGTGTTGATGGATGCAAGCTTGCGGATAATCCAATCTTCTGTAGAGGTAACACTTGCACTGCACTTGAGCCCACATTCAGGGAGAGGCATGACCCCCTTTGGATGAGACATTTCGAGGTGTCTCAGGAGCATCCACAACAATTTGTGGACCTTACATGCAGGTAGATGTTTAGACACCAGGCAGTGTTGGTGAGCGCTTTCAGGAGGCAGGATGATAGATCCCACTGCGTGGTATGGCCAGTGCAGGGGAGGTTCGTATGCACCAAATTGGTTCGTGATGTAAGGAGGCCATATATCGATTGCATGCCGGGGCTTGAGATGTGGTACGGGTTGGCGCCAACAACGGTTAGGACTATGCTGCAGCCATTCTGGCTGTAGGATCCAGGGATTTGGCTTGTTGATTTGACACTTTGTTTCATGATGAGTAGGAGTAGGATAGAAGATGACCCAACCCCCACTTGGTTTGACATGCGAGGGAGCGTTGAGGCCTTTGTCGCATGGAAATATTGGTTTTCCTTGTTGCTGCTAAAAATTAGAGTGAGTGTTGGATGGGTAGGTCGTGATATTGTGGGGATTCTTGGGCCTGATGGATTGGGACTCCATAGATATTTTTCCATCAGGTCCCAGGAGAGGGGGATACAACTTGCGTGTGACGGGCAAACCGTCATGATCAGAGTGGCACAACAACATCATGGTGGCACCCATTTAGACTAGCTTGGGATTTTGGCTTAGCAGGGATTAGCAGTTCAACTACCTGTGGAGGTGAGCGGGTTTCTATAGGGGAAGGTCATCCATATCTTCCATTGGGTTTTAGTGACTTGTTGGTGGTGTGGCGGACTTCACCAATGTGGCAGGGTGATCAGTAGGAGGAGATCAGGGGAAGCACAGGTAGGCGAGGATTCCATCCCACAAGGATTGGATTCCGTCTTCAGGGGTCTACTCCTGAAGTGCACGAGAGAGACTATTTGGTAGAGCAGTTTCACAAGGAGATGATCAGGATTTTATACTACCATGATGCTGTACTTAGTGGAGGTATGCATGGGACGTTTGGTGCCTATGCTGAGTTGGACATCAAGTGGAGCAAGGGATGCCTCATGCTAATCAGGATGGCTTGGGATCTTGGCAGGATGAGTCAGAGATCAGGGATGGATGAGTGGTACATTTGGGACCCTGGTATTGTGTGCAGAGACGGTTGGGGTCAGTTGATCGAGAGGGTGCTTGTTCAGGCATTGCTTGAGGACAAACAATTTTTGGTGGGGAGGATTGTAATGTCCCGAATTAAATTAATTTTGCTAAGATGAATTTCTATTTTGTAATTGGGTGTTGGGAAATTTTTTGGCATGTAAACTTAAGAAAAGTGGTTGGAGGGTGTCCCCACTTAATTTTTGGAGAGATGGAGGCCACCAACATTAGAGAAAATGAAAGATTAAATTGATAGTGGAATATGGGGCCCACATAAAGTACACACTTGTAGAAGAAAGAATTTGAATTCCTTGAGGCAAATCGAATTGGTGGAGGGACCTACAAGGAATGCATTGCCATCAATTATAAAAGGAAGGAATGAGGGAGCAATAGGGGTCTTTTGTCTATTTGAAAATCAAATTTGCCTTAGCTATTCAGCTGAGCGAATATTGTGTTGTTTAGCACAAGAGCGTCCCAAGGAGAGAAGCTCAACCTTTCTTCAGTGGACTTAGAGTGCCACCCTAGGAAGGATTTCCTTCATCACTGAGACTAGAAGAGGCGTCAACTACAGGTCACACGCATTTCTGGAGTAGAGCACACAGTCTCGGAGCCCCCACTACACAGAGGGAGGATTCACTCGTTGTTTGTGGAGCTGGGTTGTTGGGGAATTGACCGAAGAAGCTACAAGAGTGTTCTTTGATCATTTTAATGAGTGTGGATGGCAGCTACAACAAAGAAGACCAACCTACACACAACTCTCACTTTATCATACACATCACTGCATCATCTCCTCCATGACTGCGCAGTCATTGGAGTGAGACTCTTTTGGGGTAGCATCATCCGGGGGAGTTTGGAGCTGGGGTGCTAGGAAATAATTGGGAGGGCAATTTGAGGAGGATTGCTAGAGTTTGGAGAGAAGAGATTGGCAGCCCATAGTAACAAAATTCGAATTTGGTGGAGGGCCAAGTTGTGAAGGGTCAAATTTCAAAAGTTGGAACTAAGGGAACCTGCTTCTGGGTATTTCTGGGTTTTGGGCAAGGAGCACTCTTCTATTTTTATAGAATTTTCTGGGCACTCTAGAGTGGGCAAATCAGGGGGCGAAGTCAGGCAATAGTGTAGTTTTGGAGCAAAACACAATTTTCTAGAGGTGTTGATTATTGCAGTCGTTTGGTTTTCTCGTACTCATCACCTGGTGCTTGTAGCTTGCCTTGTTCAAGACCAGGTGTAATTTCTCCAACTAATATGTACCACAATAGATATTATTAATAAAATTTGGCTAGTTTGGGGATTTGCAGAAATTTCTGGTTTATGTGAATGCATTTCTGAAGGTTTGTGTTATTTATTTGTGCATGTCTTTGTTATCATTGTAAAATTTCTACTAGGAATATTACAGCGTCACTCTTTCAAAGCCTTGGTCGAGAATCAAACATGGAAAAATATCAAAATATTGAGGAACGATAATGGGACCGAATATGAGTCAAATAAATTCACTGACTATTGTAAAGAAGTTGGGATCAAGAGGGAGACCACTACTACATATACTCTTGAGCAAAATGGAGTTGCCAAAATGAAGAATCGAACTATCTTAGAAGCCATCTGTGCCATGCTTCATGACCAAGGTCTACCGAAGTTCTTATGGGGAGAAGCTGCCAACACTGCTGTGTATGTTCAAAATAGATGCCCACATCAAGCATTCACTCGAAAAAGTATTCACCGGTAAGAAACTTGATCTTTCTCATTTTAGAATTTTTGGTTGTCCCGTATATTTTCATGTGCCGAAAGAGAAAAGAAACAAACTAGATGCATTTGGGAAGAAAGAAACGTTTGTTGGCTACAATGGAACTTTGAAGGCATATAGAATCTATGTGCTTGGTCAAAGAGAACTGGAAATAAATCATGATGTCACTTTCGATGAAGAATTTGCCCTTAGGAAAGTCCGAGTTCTTCCTATCCCTAAAAGGATAATGATGATGATGCAGGAAAGCAGGATGAACCTCCGACTGATTATCTGATGCCCGATGTTGAAGGCCCAATGGATCCCATTGATCCACCTCCTAATGAGCTCTCTACTTCAAGAAAAAGACCTTTGTGGCTCAAAGATACTCTTGAAGATGCTGAGGAACATATTGCACCTAGGGGGACATTTCGTGAAAGCAAGAAGCTGAACAAGTACCAAGGGTACTTAGCTGCCATGAGTACCATTGTATAATCTGAGCCTTGTACATTCGAAGCAACTGTGAAACACCAAGTTTGGAAGGATGTAATGAACGAGGTGTATGAGTCGATCATGAAGAATGGTGTATGGGATGTGGTTCCTAGACCCAAGGACAAGTCAGTGGTCACTTCAAAATGGCTTTACAAAATCAAAGATGGAGTTGATGGGAGTGCTGAAAAGTTAAAGGCCAGATTCGTTGCTTGAGGCTTCTCTCAAAAGGAAAGAGTAGACTATGATGAGATATTTGCTCCGGTTGCCCGATATACCACCATCCATTCAATCATAACCCTTGCTACCTTGCATGGATGGAGCCTACACCATATGGATGTCAAAACTGCCTTCTTACATGGCTCACTTAAGGAGGAAGTCTATGTAGAACAACCCGAGGGGTTTGAAGTTCAAGATCAAAAGTTACATGTATGCAGGTTGAAGAAAGCCCTCTATGGGTTGAAGCAAGCCCCCAGGGCTTGGTATGAGAAGATTGATAACTATCCTATGAAGCTGGGATTTACAAGAAGTGATGCTGACCTGAACCTATACTTCAAGGTTGAAAAGGACAAGCCTCTCATTCTGGTCCTTTATGTGGATGATCTCTTTCTGATAGGTGATGATCGTCTCATTCATCAATGCAAGAGGGAGTTGGTTTTCAAGTTCGAGATGAAGGACCTAGGATTGATGCACTACTTCATAGGACTAGAGGTCTGGCAAAAGGCAGGTGAGATTTTCCTCTCTAGGAAAATATATTGTGAGGCTGCTTGAGAGATGTGGGATGGTGGATTACAAGTACGTATCTATGTTGAAATTTCTAAGTATTACCCATTAGAAATTTTATCTGTATTCTCTGGTTTATTTCGCCTACTTGTTTAATTAATAACAAGTTATTTAACCATATAAACACTGAAATAAACACAATATAATCTCAACCATCTACATATCAACAGCTGAAAGAAATAGACAAACACACAAGGGACACCGTTATTTTTGGACAATCGTCCCCGGAAAAACCCAACTTGGGAAATTCGGTGCAGTAGTTCTGAGGGTTTTATTATTAGGCAACTTTTCTTGAGTACACTGGGTGCCAAACTGGCTCGCCTGACAGAGATAAATAATCTGGCAGTAATACCTCTCTTCGGAAGTAGATACTCTAAAAGTCTGCCCCTTGAAAGCCTCTCCAGCACAATCTGAAGCATTGCGTCAGCCTTCCTGGCCTTTGCGTTAGCCCTCTGAGGCTCTGCGCCACCTCTCTAGCCCTTTGCGTCACATTTGTAGCCTCTACGTGGATGACACATGGCCTTCTAGCCTCTGCGCAGTCACTGTTGGCCTCTGCATGGCTCTCTCCGGCTCTGCGTCTGCCTCTGTGCTGGTCTTCCTGACACTATTTCTCCCTCTCTGACTTGTACTCACTGCCTCTCACTGCAACTCTAATCACTGGTTTGATTTCTCTTACCAAACCCCGCTCTAGAAAATCAAACTGACTGATCACTCTGGTGTATCTCCAACTGACCCTCAAGCCTCCTCTTATACTTTTTCTGTTGAGTTTTCAACGACCGAGATTACATCTCTAAGCAATGGCTAAGATTAGATTTGGCTTGATCCATGTCATTTAGAACCTTCTAACCCAGTTTTATATTAATACCCATTAATATTTTTATTTTCCTAAGTTTAGACTTAGGAACCCATTAAAAATATTAATTATTTTAATATCTCCTTCACCCAGCAGAATTTCCCCAAACCATTTCTGGGTCCTGGAGATTTCATGTGCTTTAGCCTCTCCACCAATTTTCATGGCTAGAGCACATTCGATGCTACCCCAAATAGACAATCTACTCCGATAGAACTCAACTTCGAGAAGCTATGTGGAAGTGCTGCTGGGCTCGAATTAGTGAATCCTTTTGAGTATTGTCAACTTGTGGGGGCTCTGATGTTCTTGGTGAACTCTTGTCCTGACATATGCTTCGCTGTGAGCACGTTGAGTCAATTTATGGTCGAGCCTTATCACATTCATTGGATTGCTACTAAGAATCTCTTGAGATATCTCTGGGGCACAATGCACTATGGACTGAGATACACTGCCGGGAACCTGAGGCTTCATGGATATTCAGATGCTGACTGGGTTGGCAGTGTGGTGGATCGTAAGAGCACTTCTAGGAGCTGCTTCTCTTTGGGGTTTGGTTCAATATCTTGGATGAGCAGGAAGCAGAAATAGGTTGCCTTAAGCACCGCCGAGGCCGAATACATTGCCACGAGTATGACTTGTTGTGAAGTTGTTTGGTTGAGGAAGCTCTTCAGTGAGCTATTTGAGCACGTGCTAGATACCACTGTGATCTTTTACGACAACTAGAGTGTGATTCGCCTATCAGAGAATCTCATGTTCCACGACCGCTCCAAGCACATTGATATCAGGTAACACTTTATCCGGATATGGTACAACGAGGTTCCAACACATCAGGATAGATGAGAAGGTCGTAGACATTCTCACGAAGCCTTTGGGGAAGGTCAAATTCTTAACCTTTCGAGAGAGATTTGGAGTTGTGGAACGACCCTCCTATGAGGGTCCCGTATGAGTTGGACATTGAGCTCTGGGAGCTCTTGGGGGCTTGGGGTACTTCTTGGAGCTATGAGCGACCATAGGGTGAGAGGTTCACCTTCCCCTAGTGGTGTGCTAGATAGAGGGTGAGTGGTTCACCTTCCCCTGTGATACCCCATGATGGTTGACATGTGCGTAGGGTGAGTTGTTCACCTTCCCCTACGATTGCGGACACATGTATGTAGGGTGAGTGGTTCACCTTCCCCTACGATTGACATATGCATAGGATGAGTGGTTCACCTTCTCCTATGGCATATGAGCAGGATGAGTGGTTCACCTTCTCCTGCCGATGCCCCAACACACATCCTACCCATGGAGTCTGGGACTCATGGGAAGTACCTGTCATCTGGCCAATGAGTTGGGAAAAGATCGTTAGGGACTATAGCACTACTGATGGATGCAACGTGTACTGTCGTACTCCCTATGACTAGGATGCATGGTGTTCAACAACTTGATTTGGGATTAAGGACTGACTTTTGTCAGTGAAGAGTGGTAAGGTCTTATGACTCACTCTCGATCACTTCTTCATTATTACTTCATGGTTCAATAGAGTAGAGCAGTGCAGTGATGACAGAGATGGTACATGATGACAGGATGGCATGATGATGACAGATGGATTGGCAGGCGAAATTCTCCCTAGTTGAGGAGTGTTAAAATTGGTAACTAGGGCCAA
This sequence comes from Pinus taeda, assembly GCA_000404065.3. Lineage (NCBI taxonomy): Eukaryota > Viridiplantae > Streptophyta > Pinopsida > Pinales > Pinaceae > Pinus > Pinus taeda. Next base: position 92,587 of record APFE031134829.1, read on the forward strand.
ATTTAAGCTTAGGTCAACTCTTATGATGGAGATGATTATTGCATTTGGATTCCTCTTTTTGAGAGGTCCAATTTTGATATAAATATCATCTCATTTTGAGAAGCAGAAGTGGAATTTTGAATTTATTCTCTCTCATGCACAAATTGTCAAGGTCGGCCTAAGTCAAATGTAGGCTCAAGAAGCCCAATGGATGTGTCTCCTCATCCTCAACAAATTGTATAAATAGGAGTGACCTCTCTCCTCATTTGGACATCCCTCATCACATCATTTCATCTCTCTCTCTTCTTCGCACGTGTGGCAGGAGGCCGAAAATTTCAGGGTTAAATGCAAGCCGAATTACAGATAAACATACCAGTGTTGACCAGGGCTCATTTGATATTCTTTGACTTCGGTTTTCAGGGCAGAATTTCGCTTTTCCTAGCCGAGTTGCTGGGCATAGAAATCAAGATGTTTTGGGCAGTTTGACTAGTGTTGACTTCTGCATTGACTTCAAATTTGACTGCAAAAATTTATAGCAGTGTTTCTCTCTGCTTTAACTGGGTTTGACCGAACTTTTTTGGGCTGAATTTGACTATCCTTGAAGGCTGAATTGGACTGCTGTTGGCTGAGCTACTTGGAAGACGTTTTGGTGCTGATTTGACCAACGCTGACTTTCTGGTTAGGGTTGTAGTTGGTTGTTGTTGACTGCTGATTTTCACAGGGTTGTTTTGACTATGTATTGGGCAAGTGAATTTGATCTATGTACTCTCTCTTTGTTGAACTATTGAATAATAATAAGAATATTTGATCAAAGGGTTTTCCCCACATTGGGGTTTTTCCTTGGCATCTGCCAAATCTTGTGTCCTCTTGTCTTGGCTTGTCTTCTGCACATGTTCTTATGTTCTATCCAGGGTTGTGGGGGAGCGCCCCCCCCTCACGTCTCTGCTCCGAATTCGCGCTCTGGTCGGGAGCTAGTTGGGAGTGCGCTCTTGAAATCGCTCTCGAAGAGGGAGCGATTTTGGCAGCGTGCTCTCTGCAAAAAAAAAACACTCCCTGGTTTTTCAGGAGCGTTTAGGGGAGCGGTCAAGGAGCGAGCGTTCGCTCCTTGACTGCTCCCATACGCTTTAGGAGCGATTTTTAAGAGGAGGGAGTGGTCGGGGAGTGATCACTCTCGACTGCCCCCCTTCTTAAAAAGCGCTACCGTCTGACGCCGAAAAAAAAGGCCACACGACCGAGAGAGAGGGATGACGAACGGAGGTGGAGAGGGAGAGGAAAGGGAGGGAAAGGGGAGAGGGAAAGGATAAATAGACCCTCTCCCCTCCCATTATTCACTTCATCCATTGGAGAACAAGAGGAGAAAGAGAGAGTTTGGAGCTTGGAGGAGCTTGAGGAGCTTGCAAGGGGAGATTGGAGCTTGGGATGGAAGGCCAAAGAAGTAGGATCTACACTCTAATGTAACATTTTTTTGTTATGTTCATTGCTAAATAAATAATTTTTATTTTCTTTATTTCCCATTTCCATTCCTCCATTTTTTGCAAACTCAAAACTTCAAAGTTCAAACATCATGGTTATATGGCTTGGCAATTTCTTCTTCTGGGTTCCTTTTTTGGTTATTATGGTGTTCGAGAGTAGAAGGAGGAGGGTTGATCATGATGAAGTAGCGGATGAAGAAGTGGGTTATAGTGGATTTGATGAAAACCCCGGAGAGGAGTACCTTGGTGAGGAGGAAGAGAGTGAACATGATTCAGCCTAAAAAACTAAACAAGACCCAACCCCATTGTGGAAATATGTTTCTAGGCTTGAAGGAGGGGAAGGGGGTGAACCATAGTTGCAGGAATCGCCCCCCCCCGGATCCTAAGCCGGAGTCGCGACTCGAAGCGAATCGTCCCGGAATCCATAGGCGAAGCGCGCTTCCAAAATTTAGGTGGCGCGATTCCGGCATTTTAAGGCGCTTCCTGCCATTTTAGGTGGCGTTGCCCCGGAATCGCGCTTCCGGAGGCGCTTCGGGCATGGGGTGGCGCCACGCAACCTTCCCGGAAGCGCACGCCACCCGCACGCCACCCAGGCGCCACCCGCACGCCACCCAGGCGCAACCCGCGGGGCAGCAAG